>JAHZNB010005570.1:0-11936 GCA_027744295.1 Callyntrura guangdongensis
GAACGGAGAAACGAGGCAGTAAGGCCTAGCGAGAAGTCTGCTGCGCTACACAATTACCGTGGATTTATAGTAAAGAAACATGCAGGTTTTATACACTTGATATACAAGGAAGAAAGTCAGTAAAACGACAAAAAACAAACGGGTGTACTGTTTTGTACCATCATCATAGACGTTGTTGTTGGTCGGGGCATAGGTAGGTGAAATAATAATCTATGATGACATTCATTATAATGTTGATCCAAATAAGTAAAAGAGAAAAACCTTCCAGTTATGTTTGCAAAGCAGAAAAGCTATTGCTCATATAAAATAATTTAGGCATAAATGTATCACACACACGCATACATATTTTGAACAGGGATTAGAGAAAAGTGGAACGTAGTAGATTTCTGTGTTTAGTATTCAAGTTTCTCATACAAGATTGTCAAATACTCCAACTCCATTTTATTAAGTGCTTGCCCATGGCCATTTTTCCACTTTCCTTTTCCCATTCCCTACTTCCTTCCTATATGCGCTTCCGCCAAATGATGAAACGAAGTTTAAAAGACTATTATTGTGAGATATGCATTTTATGTAAGATAAAATAAGTTGTTCAGAGGAAGTGTAATGCACAGAGGGGGGATTCAAAAACAGGGCTACTGCTACTCTTTAATTTGAGTCCTTGATACAGTTCTGCATCACTAGAGTTGATGCTATCATTGTAATACTTTGTTTCGGGGAAAGCGACTGATATTTTTTGGTATGCATTTTAAGTACTGATCTTATAAACTTTCGGCGTAGAATCATAAATAATGGAATCTCTTTCATCATATCTCAAGTTTGCTTGCTCATTAATGTAATTATACAGTTGCAAATACTTTGTATGTATTTGTAAGTAGACTTTATGGAAAAAAATATATGGAAAATAATAATGAAAACAAACGTTTGTTATCCCTTCGTCGGATGGTTTCACAAATTTTATATGAAGTTCCCAACTCTGTAAGAACAAAACAGGGAAATTAAATTTTGGCAATATAACGTCACTAAATTTTAATAAGATTCTTTGAGGAATCACGTTGCATCATAACAGTTGCTTTATTTGTACTCAGCATGTTCCTGCAAAAAATTATATCTACGTATCTACCAATGTATCATAAAACCTACAAAATCGCAAATACCAAGCTATAAAGGATACATTAAATTAAACTTATTCCGTAGTTGAAAGCATTTTCAGATAGTATTGAAGTTGGTTGTATTGTCTGTTTGTCTATGAACGCTCTCCTGCCTGAATATATTTTTCATTATTTGTTTACGGTATTTGATATTGATCATAGAAAGATTTTTTTAGTGTAGCTTCTACTTTAACTATTTATCATATATCATAGTTTTAATTTGAAAACATAAATACTTTGATTGGGCGGTTTTTATAGGTGGTTGTTGGCAAGTTAAAGCTTGAAAATTGTCTCCACAAAGCCCAACAATAAACCACAAAGATGGAGGCTGCAACGAAAAGCGAATTTTATATCTAGTGTGCTAACATGGTGGCGGTTGCAATGTTTCATGTAAACCACGGAGGAACAGTTTAGTCAGGAAGAAACGTTTATCACTATCACACTCGCCATCTGTAGTGCTTTCCCTACCAGCGCTTAGCACACTCACACTAATTTGGTAACAAAACTGCAGGATGGCAATAAGTACATGCTTCTAGCCATGAAAACTTAATTTATGGTAGTGTAATTCGGACATAGTCAAGCATTAAATTTCGTGGGTTTAGTTTATTTGCCTAATTTGCTATATTTTTGCAAACACATGAAATTTTTTGGATAAAAAATTGGTTTGGTTTGATTTTTCAATAACCAGAACTATACCAACATCGGTTTCAATACAAGAAGAGGCTACGTTTGATATGCGTATCGACTTCATCGCTGAATTTGATTCCAATTCAGAAGAAAAGTTACTTTGCAGTTTTCTTCCAAAAAGATGCAACGAAGTACATTTAGGTATGTAAGAAAATCCCTTCCTAACATAACAATAGACTACCCCTTAATGAACTGTACTAAAACTTTTGATGTATTGTATAAATAAGTAATTCCATTTTGTGGAACTTCATCACTGATTTCACCACTTTCTAAATAATGTTCCAAGAATAAGCATTAAATATACCTGCGCTGGTCGGTTATGTGAGACCATGAAACGATCATCATTGCTGTATGTTCCCATTCCCACTGTCAGTAGGTGATAATCCCTTCGCCGAATCCAGGAAGCCTGTTAAAAAATAAATATGAAAAGTTGTCATTAAAATGAAATCTTTTGTTTCGTTTCATCTTCTACCAAAGTAGCATTTATAACATTTGCAAAAGCAGCGCCCGTCAGCAATATGGAATATAGTACAAATAAAATCAAGAAGCATTGAATTTAATTTTAATTTTTATAGTGTTTTCAAGGAAAATATTATTTTTGTGTACATTAAAATGCACTTTCGTTCATAAATTTTAGAGCTTGTGTAAAGTTCCATTCTCAGAAAGTGGAAAACAACAAACCGTAATTAAATATATGCACCAGTACTACTATAATTGTTTAGCATATATATAAATGCCTAAACAATATGAAACCACACACGTTTTACTTTATAATTCTATCGTGCGCTTAAACAGTTCGTTTCATACTCCTTACGTTCCTAACCTACCTAACGTTTAATTTAAAAATGTTTAGCTTTCTGTGTACTTTGTTTTGTGTAGCTGAATAGCTGCCAGATAAAGTCATGAAACCGTTAATCACGACTTATGGTAATTATCAGGCAAACATGCTAACAGACTCTATAAGCCCAGATGGTAGCAATTGTTTTACATACTCGTGATACCATATTTAAAAAACCTTCAAACTCGTAATTATGCACTGGACTGCCTCCGGAACCACCAACATGGTGCAGTTTTGTTACTGCCCACATACATATAAAAATTAGCTCAAATTACACACTAAAATGCCTAGAATTTGGAATCACCTCAGTGTGTCATTCATTGCTGGACTAGATTCGTGACATGAAATTATAAAAATGGACCAGGTTTTATGCGTTATGCTGGGTGTTTTGCCAGAGGCACCTTTGAATAGAAAACATTCTGTTTGAAGAAGTTTTAGTAATTTTTTTCCACATTCTTGACAGTGCTGGAGGGATGTTACCCTTAAATAAAATAATACAGAAAATTATACAATCACGGATTTTATTTTTCCGGAACCTATATTTACCATGAATGCTAGAAAATTGAATCAGTTTTAATTGATTATTGGAGCAGTGGTATGACGTCAACAAGGCTACATCTATAGGACTTGTACAATATTATTTTATTTTACCATCCAAAATTGTTGTGTGTGTGTATTTTTCACAGTAGAGTTATTTTCTCGTTTACTATCCATCCATTCAACCCCCTTCTTTTACAACACACTGCTAGCCCAAATTCTCTCCTTATAAAACGGACCAGAAACGTAAAAAAATACTTAAATTCTAACTAAATTCAACTAACACCAACAGCCCAACAGTAGCAGTCGCACCAGTCTCGCCTTCTTCCTGTGAAATGTCGCTAAACCGCATTAAGAACTTGGCATCGTTCCCAAACACCATTATCAACAACGGTATTAAAAACATAAATGTAAAGTGCTTACTAAAGTATAACGTTATGCATGCATGTACCCAAGTTTTATAAACATTTACCCACAAAAATTCTGCTTCTTTTTTGTGTTGTATATAGTCGATAAGAAGAATCTGTCTGTGCACATAGTGGGTTGTCACATCTCGTCGACTTTATGCTTCACCAGTTGCAACTTGAAACAGCAGATGTTAACCAACCAAAGTATTTGTCACTGTAAAATGATAATTCATGACGGTACAATATACAAACATTTTCTCTGAGAACACATATATGATTCCATGTGAGAGATACATAAATACGTGGTAGCGCCTGATGTATTCCATTATCTTACGTTACATAAATATACCTTCAATTAGGAGTTGTAACGTTATACGTCTTGTCAGCGCGTTAAAATAAATATATATGCTAATCTCTGCCAACCAAGGAATGCGTTTAGCTTCCCTAATTTCCATAACACGGTCCGTTAACATGCCCTGCTCATTTTTTGCTCCTACACAACTATCTCAATCTGTATGATATGGTGGCAACGGGTATAATAAAGTGTGTAGTATATACAACGACAGTACGGTAGTAGTATTAAGTAACCAGCTAAAAAAGTTGTTAAAGAAAATATCGCAAGAAGAATGTGTGGTGGTAATGTTTGTTTTTTATGAAGGTTCTATATGTACTTTATTTCCTCCTCCTTCCACCGCCTCCTCTTTGTGGGAAGACACATACACGCAATAATAGGAAATCTCAATATTATACAAAAAAAGTTAAGTAAATAGCTGGCCAAAAAAACCAACAAAAGAGATTTCTCCCATTCATTCTTCCTTCCAGTAACGACGCCGTAGCGGCGTAGTAGTGGTCGGAGCAGAAAAAAAGGGAAAATAACAAAATTACAAAAAATCACGAGATATTTTTGGCCAGCCTTAATTGCAAGATTTGTGTAGCTTCACAATAAACGCTTCCGCTTAGTTAACTGTTAAAACCGCCATTTTCCCGTGGTAGTTGTTTGGAATTTTCCTCCGCCAACGCAATTATGTGTAAACATTTGCTATCTCTCAACTCCCTTTGTGCGTGTCCTTCTTCAGACTGTTTAATTCATTTTAAATGTACATCCGACATTCATCTAACATGAAGACTAGCCAACAAAAAAATGAATAAAACAGAATGCTTTGCTTTGGCGAGCCCCTTTTGTTTTGAAGAAAACTTATTCTGTCTACAGAACAGAGTAAAAAAGTATTGTGCAAAGTTCGGCTAGGGCCAAAGAACATGTGCATACCTACGTTTCCTTCTCTCAGGCAATTTCTCCGTTAATTTCTCCAGCACACACGTAAAAAAAACTTTACCCTTCGTACTGCTGAACAGGATAACAATGGAATGTAGCATGTGTATTGAGCACACACGCTCCGGTTGACAGTGGTTTTTTTGTAAAGAAAAGTAAATCTAAGTGAAAATGAAAGCGTTCCTTACGAAAAAATCTTTTCGAGCATGCTACACACAACTTATACACTGTACACTCTTGGAGTACACTTTGATCTAACCAAATTAACAGAACCAAATTATTTCCACAATAAGACTCAAATGCTAGTTACTTTGTTAAGTAAACAAAGAGAATAGGTTCAGTGACCCGATTACTCGCCTCTGAATGTGCGAATTCCTTATCTGCTCTCTTCTGTTGTGTTCAAAAGGGATGGATGCATTAATTCTACTTCCTAAATGTACATGCTACAAGAGGTATAAACAAATACACCACTATATACACCACCCAATGATTTTCTGTAAAAATCTAAAGAAGCACTTGTCTCTCTCCCACCAACCCAATTCCCTGGTAAATAGAGCAAAGAAACGAGGAGAGGGAGAGGACCAGCCAAGATGATCACCTATGGCTATATTGGTCTAGTCGACGAGCTGAAATCTCTTCCTTTTTTTCTATTTACAAAACCAATACCAATTTCACTACTTTCATGTTTAATGGTCACTCACAACCAAGAAGAGAAACAAACTTTTTCTTGGCTGCAAAATCTAGACATTATGTTGACTTTTCTCCTGGATTTTCCCATCCTTTTTCTTACTTTCGCTTCCTTCTTCCAATCCATCTCCCCATAACCATAATATCCTGCCATTCATTTATTTTTTTTGTATGAAATTGTTGGACAAGAAAGATGCTGCTGCTGATGAGGTTGGCGTGGAGGTAAATCAAAAACTACATGTTTTACTATATCCATATTGTTTTGCCAAGTATTATACCATACTTCATTCAACGAAGAAAACTAATTGCGACTTTGCAAGGAGATGATTTTGTTAGTGAATATCTACATGTGCACTGGATAGTAAAATTGTTCCAGTGAAATAATATTCACGCGGTTAGCTAATCCGGATTTCATCATTACCACATATACCACACACAACAATAGGCTGAATGATACTACACGGAATATTAGGTGTGTGTAGAGTTATTTGTTATCACGGTTGAAAGGATCAAAACTAAACCGGGCCTACTTTCACTCTTTTGGATTGGTATAATAATAATAATAATAGTAATAGTAATGGTGCATTACAGCAAAATACTCTACTAGAACACTGCTTTATTAAGTAAGTACAATGACTGAGCTCACTGAACTAGGGGATACCAATGCACCACGCCACAGGAGGGAGGGATACTGTGGTTAGGTGATACGCCTTTATAAGCCTTTTTGTACGACATAGCGGTGTAATGTAGCATCCAGTAAAAGATGGAGATCATAAGCTGATTTTGCAGGGCCAAGGAAGGAAAATTTTTTGTACAAAAAAGGTATTGTATTGTATTTTTCCAAGAAAATCTGGTCCACTGGCTGACTTTCTTCAGCTCTTGTGGGATTTCAGCTACGGATTCGCAGAGTGGACCTCTTATATATGTACATGTGTGGCCTCGTATGTATCCCATATCGCCTGACACCACAAGGTCCTACTTCGGAAGCTGTCTATCCGCGCTTTGTACATTTACAAGAAATGGAATATAAAGCGAAGCGGTACTCCATAACATTAATAATTTCGATCTACTACCACTCTTTCTGCATAAAATCCATTCTTACTCTTTCCCACTGTCTGCCTGCCAGGCTTTCCAACTCTACTTGGTTGGCAGGATTAACAGAAAGCATGAGTGAACAAAAGCAACTTTTCCTGTGAGTTCAACACTACATGAAGAAATTCGAATAGTATATAGGGAGCGGGAGAAATTTTATTTTAACAAAGAGGAGAGGATGTATGCACACAGGAAGAGGAAATTCAACAGACAGTTTTTAACAAGGAAAGGTCATACCTACAGTCATTATTCTCAAATGTGGGTAAGTATAACAACCACACACATTGATACAAGGGCGGTTGTATAGTCCCACGAACTTTGTGTCAAAAAAGTTGTAAATCCTTCCGGAGATCCCTTGCGTCAGCTACCCTTTATTTTCCTTGATACTCTATATACTCATCTACTAAAGCATGGTATAATTGGTACTTTTTTGGAAACAACTACTACCACTGTGGGGTGATCACCCCACAAACAGAAAATGAATGGTGGGATACAGTGTTAAAGATATGTACAATAAAAGTCACATGCAGCGCTTTTTCCTTTAAACACGGACGAATTATTTGAACAAACTATATTACATTACTAGCTGCAATTTTCCTGCTTGCTGGGGCATTATTAGTGATTATAGCCTATTAACTACGAACTGTCTAAAAGTCGCACTATATTGACTAGCCGTATAAGAAAATTGTGCTAACATAACACTATACTGTGTGTTCTTTCTTTGGTTGCTTTCTTCGTTTCATGGAGCCTGTAAGAGTATCAAATCCATATTTTTGTTTTTATCATCATGCAACCAACAACAAGAGCAAACTTTGTAAACAACTAGCAAACAACAAGAAAATCCAGGAAACGGGAGATATGCTTTTATATGACCATTGACATAAAAGCCTAGTGAAAATGAGGGAAATAGTATAACACTAACTATAAGATGGTATTATTAAGTACCGAATGATACTTATTGCATATACGAGTGTCTGACTGTCTGTCCGTCCTAGATCTCAAAAATGTGAAGAAATTTTGTTTTTGCCAATGTATAGCCCAATTAGTCTATGCGATCGTGCAGTGTCAATATCTGAGGTCAACAGCCAATTATAAACCGTTAAAACACTTTCATTTTTTAAACCTTTGGATGCTTTTTCTCAGGAACCAAAGATCCAATCTGGTCCAAATATTTTATGCAGGTACCCTATGTGGCCCACTATAGGTGTACATTTGATCCCGTAGATCAACGGGGTTAAAGGTCATTTGGTAAGAACTTTCTCAAATCTCAAGAACCTGTGTGGCGATTTTGATCAGATTTCGTATGCAAGCAAGATTAGTTACATTTTTTTATATTTTCTTAGTAATTTTCTTGCTGTTTTAACTTTCCATTCGCTACTTAACTAAGTAATTGACTTCGTGGTTTATTTACTGTAAGCACTATACAAAAGCTCCCCATTAGAGATTATACTAATGTAGTTTTCATGCAGTCTAGTAGAGAGAAAAATACAAATTGGGCTAAGATAAGTACAGAGAAACATATTGTTATGTTTATGCATACTGCTGTAGATAATAATTTTCAGTAAAAATTCGACGGTGAATGGTGAAATATGCATAACTAAATATAAACACGGTTACAGAGATCACACTGGACACTGGCATCTTATTGTACGCAGTAGTGGAGAAATATCAAAATATATTTAAATACCAAGAAAACGTTTATTGCATATTGCATTCCGATTACGTCAAGTCAGGCATCCAAAAAAAGATAGATGTAAATTAAAGATGGCGATGGGCGTTGGGTACACGACTGTTGTGCAATTAACTCGTCGAGTCCTGCATAATATAATTATATTGTTCCAGTTTAGTGCGTAATCAACCCAAACGTCTCCGGCGACTGACAGCAACATAATTACAACGAATTTATCTAATATAATTTATATCGCAATACATACTAAATTGTACACATTAAACTAAACGATATCAAAATGATTTTTTTTCAACAAACTCGCCAAACGATAATCGGATGCACAAAAAATCTAGCATGTTTACGACATTAAAGTTCTGACCTGATGTTCTAAACCTTGTAAACCTCGATGTTCTTTATCAAACTTTATAAAAAAATAGAATACTTTGTTAAATTCATTATTATTTCTTTCCTGCTTTTATACTCAGTCTTTACAATAAGTGACAGGAAAACTCGTAGCTCGTTCCTTTTCACGAAAACACAAATTTGAATCTCAGTGGTAAGCTTTCTCCCCAATGCCTTTCTTTCCTTGTTGTCTATTTGCCAGATTTAGTTACAAAGAGTACAATAGCATCGTATGGGAGCCGTCCTGAAAAGACCAGCTTTGAGGTATGTACAAATTCTTTGTGTTATCAGCACCATAAGCTTTTAAATTCTCGGAATATACATCTTCAACTAAATATGTTCTCCTATGGGCATAGTATAACGGAATAGCGTCATTTGCCATTCATTAGAATAAGCTATCCTTAAGAAAACAAAAAACTTAAACTTAGCAATGTTACCCACATATTTCACTACATGATTGTTGTTTAACCAACTCGGTTCTTATGTGTTCGTACATACGGCAGTTTTTCTCCCTCCCTCTACACACACAAATACATACACACTACACTCTCTCCTCTCCCTCTCTCAAGGGAAGAAAATGATGTTGCAAAAAAAAGTTGGAACAAAAGTAGCTTCTTTTGTTCCTGTTGGTAAGAATGAGATAACTACGGCAAAAAGGCAGCGCCAACAAGACGTTGTAAAATGAAGACCTGAGAAACATTATAATAATATTAAATATGTTGTCTGATATGAAAGTGTAAAAAGTTTCTTTCCTGGAACATTATTACGAACTATCTTGTTTTTTTACAGTGGAATATCATAAATTCGCCCATGTAAATAGTGCGCCGCTTGTTGAGCTTGTGTGTACATACATAATGAAGAGATGCTTTCCAACGATCAAGACATCTCATAAGGCAAAAAGTGAAAGCACTGTCATATTATCATTGTAATAAAATGCTTCCAAGTACAAATATTATTATGTAAGTTGAATTTTTGACTAAGCCCAGGGCGATGGGAGGAAGAAAAAAAGGAAATTTATGTAAAGTTTCCCCACGAACATGAAAGCCTGCCTGCCTGACGCACGTTCTCATATCAGTGGAGGCTATATGTATTTTAAAAGCTACAAAATTTCCATGTGTTTTGATACTGCACATCATCATCATGCTAAATAGGGAGGTGGATCCCTGATAAGTACATAGTACATCACTTTCACCGTGTTTAGAAGTAGTTGGCCAGATTTTTTAGAAGGCTATTGGGAAATGAGGTATTTCAACAAAGGATATAATAGTTTTATACGTATCAGAATTGCCTGCTACTGCAGCAAAACAAAAAACGGGTTTGGTTACACAAATGGAGGACGTCATAACGTAATAATAGCAAATAGGTATAAACCTGCCAGCAGGGACATGGCTATATAGTCACTGTCTTTTTTACTTTGCAGTAAAAACTCTACCATGAGATGGAGAACAATAATAATTTAATATGACATGACCAACGCCCTGTGTGTAGAATGGGAGGCATTTGTAAAGGCAATCATGAATAACCGGGAGTGTAATGCGAGGTCGTATAACTTGCTCTAAGCTGTAGCTGTATTAAATGTGCTTTGAAATAGAGTGTACTTTATTCCTAAATTTTGCTTGATGAAGTTTGTGATTTCTTATAAATAGATTAATCATATCACAAAAATCAAAGGGAAAATTCTGGGGCTGCGTTCACAATGCCCCATGGTAAACATTTAATGAATGGTTGTACAAATAGCAACCTACCTGCTACAGGAAAAACGGAGAGTTTTCCATAAAAGACTATTTTTACAACGATGACCTGCAACTGCAACTAAATTAGGAATTGTTCAATATCTGCAAGTCTGAAAATATTGATTACCAAAATAAAATACTGATCGCGGAGAAAATTGAGCAAATAATCAGTAACCTCAACATTGTCTACTTCATTCATTACTTATCTACTATCTTGAGAGATACGTTCAGCGAATAAATACAACCAAAATAAAATACTGATCGCGGAGAAAATTGAGCAAATAATCAGTAACCTCAACATTGTCTACTTCATTCATTACTTATCTACTATCTTGAGAGATACGTTCAGCGAGTTCACGTTTTTTTATCCAAATTATTATTTTTACTAAAAGCATCCCAAACATCTCCGTTTTATGGGCATATCAGTACATGAATGTACAAGTATGAATGTGCTTTCACCGTCTAGATATAATTTTCTATTCGTTCTGCGACATATCAAAGTCCACACTACGCACTTATGTATATGAAGACACATTTAAAATAATAATGGCAAGTGTAGGTACAGCGGTAAATGTCGATTAGGAAAGCTAGCCAAAGAGAAAGCATACCACTGTTCTTTGATGAGAATTTGCAATTTCTTTCCATACTTTCATCTCAAATACTTTTGTTCAGTTCAGAATTTAGCTTAACCCTCTTGAAACCTGACAGAACGTTAATGGGAAACAGTTGGTCATATTAACATGACCTTCTTTTGCAAAGTTTAATGTGTTTATATGACTTATACGAATCTCTCCTTCGTCTTTGTCTGCATCCGTTGAGTTTTAATTTACGACGAGAAAAATAGCATACCATTCTCGGCATGTTTATACTCTTTTGTCCAAACTCCAAACATCTTGGTGTTGAGACAGAATCGAGTTACTGCGACCTTTCAACATGTTTACTGCTTGGAGAACACGATGCTTTACCACGGCACTCCAAGTAGTCCGGCCGTCCATGCCATTGTAAAATCCCTTTTCCGTTTTCCTGTTAGTTTGTACTTTGCGCTTTACGATCGATTGCATATTTGTCTAGTTTATTTGACTGCACTAGTCACTGTCCAAGTCAAGACAATAAAATGCCAAAATCAAATGATAAAACCATTTCAAGAGATTATTATTACGTTATAGTTAACCATTTGAACCATGTCAGTTATGTATGTTGGACGTCTGTTAGTACAAAATTTCATTTTCAAATTTTTAAATCTGCAATAAAAATACTACTATGCCACTTGTGCTAACAGTTAACGGCTGCAACAACTGAGCACAACTTTGTGCTCTTTATTGTATGCGATAATGCGATGGCGATGAGAAAATCTGACGGTTATATAATACGGAATGTAGATACCAACAGAAATACGTTGATATTTGAAGCCTTGCTTTTCGTCAATGGGTACAGAAAGAAGGCGTCGGTGTTTCGTCGTACAGCAT
>JAHZNB010005571.1:0-16843 GCA_027744295.1 Callyntrura guangdongensis
TGAGAAAATTCTGTAAGATAAAATGCACGAAATCATAAAATTAATACATATATATTTGATTTTTATGAAAAAATATGCCCACCTATATTGAATGCTGCATTTATATAGGTGTATGTAAATGTGAAAAATTTTGTTTCACGAACGCAGCGTTATGCTAGCAGAAACTGAAAATATTTCCGACAGAATAAACTAAGTTTACGTCTAAAAGTGTTCTCACAGGTTGGTCAAGAAGATAACTTTTAAACATACCCCTGTCTGCTTTGTTACTATACTTTTGAATTTTTTATGTCAATCATGAACGAACGACAAACCACACGAGAATTTTATAATGTTCCCCTTATAATGCTTGTCTACATCACCCTAAGCACCTACAGTAAAAGCACATATGCCCTTCCAAAGTGAGATTGGCTTGGCACTGTACTGAACCAAAACATTCTTACGCGATAAATACATAAAAAAGTGACTAATTATCAATATTATTATGTAGTATAATTAACAAAAATGTAAATGCATATAATTATGATCATTAGAAATAAATTTAATGCATTGGCGAGTGTTTGCGTTTTACGATTTAATGAAGCAACATTGTGACAATTCAGTTAAATGAAAAAGTGTTAAGTTAAGTAAGGCTGTAAATTTTTTGATCATACAAAATATCCCATTTTTGTAATCTAGATCGGAGAGAAGCTTATTTTAACCATTTTATCTTAGATTAGGAGATTATTACAAAACAATGGAATTTTAATGCGTGTAAGTGCACCAATTGTGCGCACATGAAGTTCGATCAATCCTCTTCGTCGGTGTCATCAGAATCATTGCCTTTGCCTCGAATGGTACGCATTACTTGTCGCTTTTTTGGTTTAAACTCTGGTGGTTGGTACTTGTCCCCTTCGTAATTGATACCATCTAATTTAGCCAAACGCCATTCCAACATTTCAGTTCTGAAATCATCGACGCCTCCCAAATCGGTAAATCCAATGATCCTGTCCACTACAATTGCATCCTTCAAAATTAAAATGGTGGGGAGCACTTGGATCTTTAGCCTATCCGTCAGGAATGGAGATTTCTCTGCGTTCAGCTTTACAAACCGAGTCTCTACATGATTTTGTGCAATGATTTTAAGATGCTTATCTACAATTTTGCATCTTTCTGTGGCCTCCCGGTAAAAGTGGGCAACTACTCGAGGAGATTTCTTGCTAACTTCAAAGAAAGTCTTTTCATCCGGGATTTCTTCATATTCTCCATGTCCCAGTTTTCTAAATTCAGTTTTTTGAGCTGCAAGTTGTTTCAGTTTTTTCATTCGTTCTTCCTTCAACTTTTCCAATTCATCAGGATTTTGAAGACGTTCTATTTCTTCATCTACTTTCTTTTCAATTTCCTTTGCGGCATGAGCCACAACTTCACGAAATTGATTTTCGAGTTGGTCCATGTTTCAATATATTTACCCAAACAACACAGGTTTTAAAAGCAAAACACAAAAGAACCCAGCACCACAAAAATCTCTCTCAAAAATCCTTCTACTGTCCTCGTGCCTACTTAAATTAAATGAAAATGTTTCGTGTTTGAGTGTGCAACTTTCAGAACATTCAGTAGTAGTCTGCCGCCCACGGATATAATATAAATAAATCGTTTTTGCGTGGGTGTTGATAATATATATCAGCTCTCCTTTCTTACTCAACCTATCCATACAACAAAAAAACAAATCAAATTGCATGACTCACGACTTACAATCAGTGTTATGCTAAAGTGGGGAAATGGGAAATCAATTATTATTTTTTACCTCAATTTTCACTGGATAATGATTTGTAGGTCTCAAGCTTGTTCGGCACTTCCACATCCAAATTTCCAAGTGGTTTAAAGTATATTTTTATTATTTTTTATTTATTTATTTAAAAACAAGGCAATCGCACTCCCGCGAAAATTTCCCACATTGACGATAGGCGACGCTGTAGTACAGTCTAGAATTGCAATTCTATGTATATGTGTGCTAGCTAGAATAGGCACTATGTGCGCTGAATGCTGATACCATACCATATGCAAAAATTCAGCGCACGAAAAGTGCCAGTTAGTAGTGGCCTATTTCACCAAGCGATTTTATTTCGACTAAAAGATAAGTTCCATAGGTAACTTAATCAGTCAAAGGTCAAATGGTGGGTGAAACCTAGGCCATGGATGATACTTCGTGATAAAACTTAAATGGAATACGAAGCTAAAGCTTCGTGTTTTTTCACGAAATATCCATG
This sequence comes from Callyntrura guangdongensis, assembly GCA_027744295.1. NCBI lineage: Eukaryota > Metazoa > Arthropoda > Collembola > Entomobryomorpha > Paronellidae > Callyntrura > Callyntrura guangdongensis. The sequence continues at coordinate 2,244 of JAHZNB010005571.1, forward strand.
ACCTTGGGTGAAACCAATTTATATTTATTTACTCTATGGGTGAAACAGGCATAAGAAAAGTAACTCATGGAAACTTCTACTCTCCACCTTACAACCTTTACACTCCACAGTACCGGTTCCACACAGAAATTTGTAATCCTATTGGACATGGATCCGTAGATTTTCATGGGGTGAAATGAATCTATATAAGCAATAAACTAAACTTTTACAGAACCGAGTTGGGTTTGTTTTCAAAGTCCAAAGTGCCATATTATTTTTTAGGTCCTAACATTAGTTGAGTTTTGGATATTGTATGATTGAAATTCAAATATTCAGGGATGAATACCCTTATACTATGTATTAATACACAATACAATACAGTCCTATGTTATATGTAAATATTACAATTCCAAATTATTACGCAGATGAAAAACTTTACATCTAGTAATGACTTTATAGCGTGTTTGCCTGTTTGTATGTCCTTCCGTCATCACTAATACAGGCCAAACTACAGTAAAAAATTAAACTTTAAAGCAGCTCAAATTTTGTATAGCAATACTAGGCCAAATGACAAGCCAAAATATCAAGTCCAATTCAATCAGCTTGTATATACAAAGGTTTTCATCTGCGTCTTTATAGTTGCCGGGTTATTATATCGGCATCATTACGGAAATAGTAATTGCTCAAGTCTATTTATTTTCATGATAGCTATAAACTTACTTTTTACTGGACGATGTGTAAATTTCTGTCCATATACTACATCACTGTTTTGAGTATGATAAGGATATGATAGCTATAGGAATAGCAATATAGTAAGATGAATAGAACTTGTGCTACTCAATTTCGTTCTATATGCCCACCTTGCAATAGTAGTTTTCTCAGAGAACACGGAGACAATACATTTTTGCTGGTAGCTTACCAAGCAAACACTATGTTCTGTGTAGTTTTCTTAATTCTCAAAGTTTGAAGTTACCAAAAATTTCATGTCTTCTTTTTTACGAATTTACGACTCTAGCCTTTGCGAATAAAATCTGCTGAAAACCCTCGGTCGGGCAACTAGTTAGTATTGCCATATTTGCCATGGTTATACTTCTAAACACTAAACAAGCTGTAATTGTAAATTGTAAACATGTAAACATAGTATGCCTTCATTCCCATTCCATAATGGTGATGATGATGATACAACTTATTAACGGGTGATGTGATATGATTATGATTCATGATCAATGATATGTCTCGATGCTTCCATTCACCATCACCATGCTTGTCTTGTGGCTTATTGTTGTTGGCCTATAATATATGGTAGAGTAAAATTTATGGGGAGTCTTGCGACACAATCATCTGTTGAGTCGTTGGCTCGATCAAAACTACCTACTCTGCATGGTAAACAAAACAAAATCTAATCCGAATCCAGTAAAATAAAATAAAATTAGTGTTCATCAAATTTCCGTCGAGGGACAAAATACCTAAACAATACCGTGAATCCCGAAATTGGCCGAAATAGTGATGTGATAGTTACGCAGTTACATTTGTATTTGTACTTTAAAAAATAGTAATGTTGCTATAAAATTTGTATCAATTTTTATGGGGACAATAATTAATTACCTACTTTGTTGCGTTGTCCTTTCTTACGTGTTTATTTGAGGTTTCTTCAATAACGGGTTCTGATTATTATTATTATATTCTTTTCACCTCGTCATCTAGATGATAATAATTTAGTGAAAGTTTTCTCTTCATCCAATTGGACACCATGTCACGTATTTGCGATCAATTATACTGAAGACTTTCATTTTAATTGGTATGTTAACAGAGCTGATTGTAAAGAATGTTCAATGTAAAGAATGCATGATAAAGCATTCACTTTTTGCAAAAAAAATAAATATTAAAGAAATTAGCGTACAAATACCTGCACCTACTTTTTACCATATACAGTCAGCAGTATAAATAGGTCCCACTGTCCCACAACTCAAGGTGGTAATCAAGGATGTACTAAGTATATTTCATCCAAGGTGGTATAGTAATATTAACCTGTGGTTTCATTCTTGACCATTGTTGTTGTGGTAATGTGGTGCAATGATAAATCAAATCATTCAGTATGAGTCCATTATAATTATGAATCTGCTGTATCAAATGAACTTATATAAAAAATGGAATATGACAAATCGATTTTTCAGTGTTTCCAACATATTTTGTTCCATTATCTTCTTGTCAGTTCTTGTATACAAAAAGCTTGACACTACATAACGGTCTGAGGAGTACCGAATGAGAAGTTTAGATTTTCTCCCATTTAAAATGTAAAAGTGTCGTAGCCAAGCGCAATAATGGTACATTCCTTCGTTAAATTTTTCGTCACAAAAAAATCTTGCTTACTTCCAGTCATCCATCCATGTCCATTTAGTCTATGGATAAAACAGATTCCCAGGTTGATAATCAACCAGTGTCTTTAGCTTGTCTATCTCATTTTTTTAAACAAATTCTGTGTATCTATTGATACAACAGAGTTCCTCGGGATGCCATGGGTAACACACCATTCGTTAAAATATTGAATCTTCCATTCCTTTTTATGTCAAAGTTCATTTGCTGAATCTGCCTTAACGATTATAAATACTGTGGCTAGATATATTTTGTAAGTGTAATGTAGGTGTAGTCAAGTCAAGATCGTTTAATTTTAAAATGCATGTGTCGCCATGAAATTAAACAATCTGTAGTATTTAAATCAGGCATGTGTCAAGTGTAGTGTTAACGTTAAGGGTAACATTTTCTTCAAACCTGGTAACGAACGGTAATCAATCACTATAGTTGTCAAGTAATTATATAAAACTATACACAGTGATGAGCCAAGTGACAGGAATGTTTGTCTTTTGGAACATTTGCGATTTTGTTTCCTTTTTTGGTAGCTGAAGATGCAAGTCATCATGGTCGTAAGAAACACTGCATTTTGTGTAAACGAATTGATAACATGAACATTGTGTGTCTATTGACGCCAAGGATGTAGTACAATATATTGTATTACATCCTTGATTGACGCAGTTACCTTGCCGTTACTTTAATAATGTACTAACCTGCATGCATATGAAGACTAAACAATGTCAGGGACTTGCATGACCCACATGACCCCTTTGCAGTATCTTCAGATACATGTCTGCAGACCAAAGTTAGACCTAAAATGTCGCAAATGTTTCCGAAAAGGAGTTACCATCGTGTAGCCGTTAACCACGTTCTTAAATTGTTGAAATTTAAATATTCAACGCTGATTTTGATCGTTGGAACAAAGCATTTTGACTGTTTAGAGAGCAAACGTTTCGTAGTATTATAATATTTATCATTACTGATCGACGTTTTTGGTAATGATAATGATCGTTATAGAATGTCATTGTCATACTTTCTGTAATATTTCTGTATCTCAAGTATTTATAGTACTTAATTACTTTTCGGGGACTATTTAAAATATTCCATGTAACATGATGATTGTACTTGGTTAATGATTTGAGGTCTGCATTCTGCATGCAACCAAGTATCAGTATCATATATATGATCATATGTATGTGTGTCAAAAAACATCCAAACGAAATTGTTTCTTGCATCGTGAAGTATTAAAAGTCGTTATTTTATGTATCTTTTTTACCTGAATGCATGTTAATTGTCACTAAATGATTATGTGTAGTGCAAACGACAAACATGCTAAACAATCGTAGCAGTGACGGCCGAACAATGGGAATCTTATCCTAATGCGAAGTCAATGTGCCGGATCGTGGGAAATTTATTCCCCGGTCCCCAGTTCCGCGTGCCAAATTGATGATTACTGGGGGGCTACTGAAATTTAAATTTTATACGCATACAAACAAAGTCAAAAGTACATGTTATTATAATTTAAAATTGCATGTGGTGAAGTAAAGTGAAAGTTGATGCCAAATCGAAGTTCAAAGTGCATAAATAAACTCCATATAATGTGCTTTTTGTGTATTGTAACTGTAACACTGTAATATAATGCAGAACGAACTCGAGCTAGTCTTTCATTTTAGCACTTGGCAGTAATGCGTTGAATTTATGTACCTTGTGATTGCCTTATTATGATGAATATTTTTTTTAGTTTCAGAATCGCTACTAAACCAGACGAATACAAAATTTAGGAATACACGTATGGACGAAGAAAACGACTGCGATGAGTTGGGAGTAGAGGTGAATCGTAAAGATGAAAATATTGAAGAATTTGAAGACCATATTTATGAAGATGGGGTAGATGCACTATCTGATGGTGATGGAGAGGACAATAACAGTGAAAGATGGATAGACGTAAAGGACTTAAAAAATATGAGTTTGGATGAACTGAAAACAGTAAGCACAGAAAATGGGAGAGGTGATGGTGATAGACGACTTGATGTACCAATCACTAAGGTTAGCCTACGGGAGAATTTGTCACAATTTTCAAAAAAAAATCAATTACGTCCATAGTTCACTTAAGTTAAATCAACCCCACCATGTTTGACACAGGTAGTGATTAGACGCCTCCCTCCTCTCATAACAGTGGACGACTATCTGCAGGAGCTTACTGAAGTACCTACCTACAGCTATATCAGACTTGTGCCTCCAAATGAAGATTTGCCTTCTCGTAATAATGCTGTCTTAATGTTATTTTCATGTATTAAGCATTATTCAAAGTATACTTACTATAGTGGACTTGTTTTCTTTAAAATAAAAATAGGGATCGGTAGACGGAGCTCAATATACATAAACTTTAATGCGGAGCAAGAAGCATTTTGGTTTAAAGAAAAGTATAATAATATGAAGTTTTTTGATGAGAGGGGAAATTCGTACATAGCGTGTGTGGACTTTTCCTTTATTCAAGACATTGCACAGGATTCTTCGGAGGAAGCCCAACAGGGTACCCTTGAGGAGTCAGACATGTATCAAACGTTTCTGAAGGCATACGAAGAGGAACCTTGGTCTTTTACCATGAATCGTCCAGATAACATTCCTACACCTGAGGCCATGCTTGATGAAATTTTGAATAAAAAGGTTCTAGGTAAAATTAAGTACTATGCGATGCAAATATTCGTAACAATTCTAATATTTTATGCCCATGTATGTAAGGAAGTTGTTGCAAGTGAATTTTATTTAAATAAATAGAACCGGACACAACTCCCCTATTAAATTTTTTACGAGAAAGATCGCAGAAGAAAGAGGCTGACAGGAAAGACCGCGAACAACGGAGAAAAGAAAGAGACATTGCTAAGCGTAGACAAAAGGAAGAAGTCATAAAACGTAGGCAGAAGGAAAAGGAAGAAGCTGCTTCTAAGCGAAAGCATAAGGAAAAAGAAGAAGTGACGAAGCGCAAACCTGCAGAAGATACAAAAGACTCGGAGAAGGTAAATTTTAACTAGTGTCGAAATTCATGAATTCCGTTGGATAATTTGAAAAGTAATTTGGAAATGTTTTATATATTTGGAAAATTTTGACGCACAGGAGAGCCAACGAGACAGAAGGAAGGAACGCGATAGGGAAAGACAAAGGGAACGCGACAGGGAAAGGCGTCTACGGAGAGAGAGAGAAAAACTCGACAGGGAGCAGACAAACACAAGTTCTGATAAATCAGGTCTGGTTAAAGAATCTATTAAACAAAAGACAGAAAAAGATATGAAGCAGAAATCCTTTTCTGGTATAGTAACATATTCAAGAAGCGGTAATCCAACTAGATGGTCAGAGAATAGTGGCCCGAGGAAGGTACGTCATTAGTTAATATCACTACTTAATGAAGTACTTTTAAGATAATTTACTGTGCACAGAATATTTTATTTTTTATGTGTCTTTGTGTAGACCGACAAAGGCCTTCAAGACGACCACAAACGATCTCAAGAACATTTAGATGATACTAAGCCATCTCTGTCATCAGACAAACTGTTTGTGCAAAAGTCTTCTGGGGATGCTACTTCATCAGATTCGAAGGCTAAAGACTTAAAGAAATCTGCGTTTGGTAAGCCATTTCCAACAAAGGCTGAAGGTAATCATGCTGTTGAAGTAGACAAAGGCAACAAAGTAGCTGAAAGTGGCGAATCATCTAATAAAATTAAGAGTAGCGATGGTGGCCCTGATCGCCACAAAAGAGAAACTGACGGAACCATCAAAAAAAGAATTGTAAAAAGGGTCATCAAAATCAAAAAGAACCAAAGAAAATGGCCTTACTGAAAATGCTGATGAAGTTTCCGGCAGTCAACAAAGTTTGCCACCAGAGTCGAAACCCAAAAAGATAGTTCGCGTGATCAGAAAGAGTTCAAAAGTTGAAGATGGGAGTTCTGGAATTAATACTAAACAAGAAGACACAGCAAGTAAGAAATTTGACAGTGATACCAAAGCTGATACAAAAGACGATAACGATAAAGAGAGAAAAATAAAAAAAGGTCGACCGGAAATTCAAATCTACCGTCCAGGTAGTTTGAGAGGAGGCTCGAAACCAACATCCAGTGGAGACAAGGAACGCAAAAGTGATAATAATTTGTAAACGCTAAGTTAAATTAAAATTAATATTCAACAATACATTTGCAAACTGTTTGAAAACTATTTTATGCTAATGCTCATGTATTAACTTCATCGTTGACAGTTCAGGATACAAAATAAAATATTCTATATGATGTGAACTTTTGCCGTGCTGCATTTCGTGTTTTGGTATTTTTAATCAGTTCATAAATCACTGGCATTAAAAAAGGTAAAACTTGAGCATATAAAATACTAAACTAACAAATGAAAATATTCGGGTTTAGAATTCGAATCGCATAATGGCAACAAAATAATCTTGTATTGTACACTATGATTATATATACTATGATAAACTCCTAAACATAGTTAAATTTCATAATATCAAGTTCAATTGTTTTGAACAAAATTTATTCCATGTGTTCATCCGCCTCGATATTCTCTTCACCTGCTTCAAGATTTGTGTAGCTATCCATACCGTCATTACTTTCCGCCCCCTCCTGTCCAGGCGATTCTGTTGTGAACATGTTATATGCAGTGGCATGCATCTTGCTTACATTACTGTCATGCGATACTTTGTCTGTTTCAAAATAGTTATTTTCTCCAAAGCAAAAGGTTTGATTAACTGGAAATAGGTACTCCATTGGCACGTTGTAATGCCCAATTTTTTCACGTAGGTATTCTGTTGTTGTTCTATCAATGTAAGCTGTTCTACTTAGTACAAAAGTGGATAAAAACTTTTTTTCCGATTCGGGATCAGAACAATGAAGTAAAATTAGCCATGATGTGTAGTCAGTGTCAATTACGTCCGTGTTATAAACTCCTTTATCTACAAATCAAAATGTATAGTCAATTATTGTAAAAGGAATTGAGAATTCCTATTTGAGTTGCACCTTGCCCCACATTTTTACATCCTATGTAAAGCTCTTGTTGTAACACTACAATCAAAGCAGAAATATGGTACTAAAAATTACGTCAGTATTAAATATAACGCCGTACATGGATTTTCAGTGTGTCGCCAGTGTTCCGGTCTCCTGGGGTCGGGGATTTGCCACGTCATGTTTCCCGTTTGTGCTTCGTCACTAGGATCATCTACATATCTTACAGAAAACATAACAATAGAAAATGTAGTGTGGTTGATAGTTGCTGGCACAAAAATTTACTAGACAGTGTTTTGCTTACATGTAAGTTAACTTCATTATCATGTCCATGTAACCCTGAGAAAGTCCGAATTCAGCTCTCATACAATGGTACGTCAATGCTTCTTCCGAGCTGGAGTAATATTGGACGACGTACCATGCCCCGAGTATCTTAACATAGCATCCAATCAGAATCAGAAATTCACACATATAGTGGCGAGTTAAATAAATAAAAGAGTTATTTACAACAAATGTCAAATAAGAAGCCGCCGTTTATTTGTAACCGGAACTGAATTAGATTCTTTTCTTACATTGAAAATGTTGAAATTTTGCATCGATCGGACATCTGGACACTTTTCTCGTGCAGGAAATGCAAGTGTGGATGGTAAATAAACACTTATAATAATAAAAATGAGAGATTTTTCGAATATTTCCATTTTTACAATTTTCTCAGAATTTAGGGACTATTACTTGCACAATTTTATAGAGACAATTTTCGAGGATAAGTTTAACTAACTACATACACGACGTCTTTGTTCAGTTATAATTGCTCTTACATACAAAAATGAAGGATGAACAGTAATATTAATATAAATATTGTATTTATTGTACTGGAGCTTTTGCAGCGTTTATAAGTATTGTAAATATGTATAAATATATATAAAGCAGTAAATAAATTTCAGCAGCTTTTTTGGACACCAACCTTCATGTTTGATAGTCGTACAGAGGATTTGTCATATCGTATATAAATATCACATTTCCGCTTCCTGTCTTATCCTTATTTATCCCTCGTATAAGCGTAAGCCACGCCGTAAAAACAAGTACTAGTAATTGGGAGAAAGAAAGAATTTACACGATTTCTTTTACGACGAAACACCAAATAAACACTGTGCTGTAAATGGGCATGCGATACAAGAATATTTTGGTCACGCAGTCATGTACCTAAGTCAAGACAGTCAAAATCTGGAGTTTCGATATTGTCCTTGAAGTTGTCACTGTCAGTAGTGTCAGTTAACGATTTTTGTATGAAATAAAAAATGGCACAATGGCGGTGGTGATGAGTCATCCCAATTTCAATAAGGATCTCATTCAGTAATTTTTTCATCTTTCATAGTTCAATCATTATTTCATTTCAGCGTCAGAATAGTTTAAAATGTCGCGTCGATTGGCAGTATTAATAGAAACAATTGAGATGTTAAAGTGGACAAACTTGCCAAAGGCAAGTAGTTGTTGAAGTTGCAGAGGTATCACCTACTAGCACACTCCTCAACTTTTTACACAACGTAATATGAAGTATGAACCGCTTAACAACTATTTAGTCCAAAGAACATTTAAAACATATAATGGATGACGTCTGGCGTATATAGAAAGCTAAGGCTCAGATGTTGACATTTTAACTTAAACATAATGAAGTAATTAAAAAGACGGGTTACTAACAAGTGTGTTTTGCTTTTGAGGTAATACCCCCTATTTGTCTACTTGCCAAAGCTTCTATATACAAATACATGCATTTTATGCATGGTTATGCATTTTAAGGTACTACTTTACTAAACTAAACTGGTTAACTGGTTCGCGTTTTGTCTCATAAGAATCCATTCCCAATCTCAAGATATAGTTAGTAGCAGTGGGAGAGTGAACACAACGACGGCTAGTTTCAATTTATAATAAAGATATATATATCCGTAAAGACTTCGTAAAATCGGCGTTTGGAAAACGATAAATCCGATAAACTGGATATTTATATGCTACAAAGACAACATGTCATGTATATATGGGTGTTTAATGATATAGTAATAACACTTCCGTAACAGAGGAAGTGGTAAAGAACGCCGGGAAAGGAGAGAAATAACGGTTGATTACAAACTATTAGTTTATTCGTTGTAGTATTTTGTATTCACACACAATTAGACAATAACTAAAGACAATATGAAAGAACATTAACCTGGTTTTGAAATATCTCAATCGGTCTCTAGAGCGTTACCCTTCTTACATGGACACATTGCCCCCTCCGGCGTCAGTTTGCTCATCTGCATTATTTGTTTCTTGTTGTTCCATACCAGGAACATAGATTTTAGCAGATGAAATATTAAGCACTCGTTCGTCGCTGGTAATGACCATCTCGGAACTATTGGTAGTGAATAATAGAAGGATACCAAACGTACTTAATGATATTGCCACAGATAATAAGTTGAAGTCGAATATTGGCTACAGCTTACATTAATTTTTTAAACGCCAATGAAGAGACAAAAATTGTAATGTAAACTCAAATATCAAATAAATTACTTACGAAAAATGAACAAAACCGGTGTAGTCTGCCGGAGCTATCCAAAATGCCCTTTGTCTCGTGAAGTTGTTCATGGCACCTTTCTCATCAGCCAAAACAGATCCGCACTCCATGTTAATGGACTTTGAAATAAAATTTGTGAGATCAGATTTTAAATTTCTTCATTAAAATATAATCCCGATCACAGAGACACTGTAGCATGCTATTCATACTGTCATTTCAAAGATTGACTATCTCGTGGAACAGAAAACCGTGTCCAAAAAGCGGATTAAAAAATCATTCTTGCAAGCAAACTTACTCGGAGATGTCGTCTCCGACAAATATACTTCAGCAAACATTTTCCTCTTTGATGCTGATGCGTTTGTGGCAACGTTCTAGCATTGTCTTCGTTTGGATTAATTACGCGTCGCGCTTCTACTTGAAACCTTAAAGTCCTGTAAGCTGATATGTTACTTTCCAGCAAACCTGGAAAATGGAAGTATTCGTTCATCATTTTAGGCGGTGTTTAAAATTTGTCAGTCCTTTCCCCTGTCGTGTCAATTATAAACGTAGACACTTACACTGTCCAGTACGGCGATGAACAAAAGCGGTTGCTTTAAGCTTTGTCCGATTCCTGAAACATATCCTGCTGGGTTTTGCAATACAAACAACGGAAATATTTGGTCTACACAGTGCCATCTTCATTTGGAAATCTTCAATGTGTACCCTGTCTTTGGGACATTTTTCTGATGACGGAATCCTATTTTTACTCTTAGATTTCTTATAATTAGCTTCTGCCGCTCTAGTAGGTCCAATATTGCCACAGTCTAGAAGTACAAGTATTAAAATAGTGTAAATCAGACCTACAAGGCAGAAGCGAACTGAAATCATTGTTTTCGAAAATCAGTGACGCAAACAAAGTTTGTCCAACACAACAACTGATAAAGATTTCATTCTTTTGGACTTTAGTCAGTTCTCTAACAAACTCAGATCGAACAGTAGATACTTTTGCTTGGAAAGGTTTGTCACTAACGGTTTAAAAAAGTGTAGAAATCAGTGTTCGCGACGCTTAAAGGTATAAGTAGCGAATTCATGTCGTTGATTTATACTCAAGATTGGGAATCTTTTTTTGTTATGTAGTAAACAGTCGATTATCGACTGAGTTGAACATAATATTATTATATCCTCATCGTAATTAGGCGGATAGGTACCTACCGAAAGACGCCAGACGATTTTATGATATAATTGTTTTGATGTACAACAATTATACAATTAGAATGATATTTTTGTTTGTACCAGTGGCGCTGGCAGTATTAAGAGGTTTTTAGATAGAAGATACCATTAACGTTAAATCTCATAATAAAAAAATTGATGTCTGCTTGTTAGTAATTGTCTATTCTTTTCTGATTCAGTGATTGGCGCATGAGTGAGCGAAGTTAAGTAGCCGTTAAATAAAGAGGCAAGTAATGGTGTAAAATAGACAAATGGTGAGTGAAAAAAGGTAAAAGGTTGTCAGGAATTTTGAAAGTAAGTACTTGTGTATGAACGTAAGCATATTATTACATTTATTCGCGTGTGCTATTTTTCGGTTTGACAAGTTAAAATGCAGTTTTAATAGTGTAAAAGTGATTTAAATAGTATTTTTCGATAAGAAATTAAGTACAATAATCATTAGAGAAAGGAAGCACATCAATCGAAAAGCACAATTTCACATTTTCTCTTAGATATATCGTTGTCACTCTGAGTCTGTGTCAGAATCCTCTGCCTTGTTGCGTACACCCAACGTGGACATCATTTCATCTTTGATTTTTTTCCTTGGGTCCTTTTTTATTGTGGACTGTACGGCGCCAGTAGTTCCGATAATATATTCAAATTCTGCAAGATGTTGGTTTTACAGAGTTAAGAATACAATCGAAAGTTAATACAACGATGCCGGTACAAGTTATAATATTAAAATCGTAAAAATGAAAGTATGATGCAGGTACCTTCAAAAGTCAAATTCATTCCCCTCAAAGCAATGGGTCCGATAAATTGCTTTTTCATTTCCCCCTCACGGTATACGAAAATATACGAAAATGGTCGGTACATTTTTATCAGGATAGTTGGGAATACACACAGTTGATATACTTTTAATAAACTTGGTTGCTGGAAATTTCATCGCGAGTTGTGACATATACTGATTTAGAAGAGCACAAAGGGGTATCCTGAAACAAAACGCAAATTTCGATTTTTGTTTTGTTTTTAGCTAATTTTTTCTGCGCGTGTTATAGATAAAGGGACGTTTAACCTCACCCTTGTTTGTACAGGTGCAAAATAACCCACACGCCGTCGCCCGCTTTATTAACTTCTTGCACATAATCCTGCGCAGAAATTTCTAGCACGCTGCCAAAATTCTTTTTGGACATTTCCTGCTTCATTTCTTGGAGACGCTTCGATTTCATTGCTTGCAAAATTCTCTCTTCTTCTTCATCCTCCAATTCATCCAGTTCATCAAGTGATAGCGTTTCTAAATTGCGTCCTGACAAGGAGGAAAGTTTGTTAAATTAAGTCATGTGGGTGTACACGATTTACTCGGGCACAACCAAGCTTAAAAGCTAGTATTAGTTCTTACTAGATCCTTCAGTTCGTTCCTGTATGGTTGATCTAACGTTGCAAAAATGTTGAGTAAATTGTAAAATAATTGGAATTGAACGAAATTATATTAAATGTTTGTGTCTACCTGCATTTTGTACAATGTTAATACACTCAACAATTTAAAGGTAAAAAAGCTTGTTATGTAGTTAGAAATACTAACTAATCCAATTTATTTTAATCTTTTCACTTCTCAGTTCTCAGCTGCTTTTAATACGAAACAAGCATGAAAAGTGGTGCCCTGGTCTCCCAGTCTGATCATTTTGAGTTTTCACGAGAAAACCCCACCAGTATTATGGTCGTGGTCGTGGTGTAGGTAAAAAGTAGCGAGAACTAATTCTGTTGTATTGGGAAGACTCATATTGTAAGGTATACCCTTCTTCTTTACTTTATTTACACTTACACACAGACTGTGAGTAATGCATGAATGAAGACGCTTTTTTGTGAAAATGAGTCATTGAATGGTGTTGGTCTGTTGTAAGTATTGAATACGTTGAGTTGTGACTAGAGTTTCCTATGATGATAATAGGGTGAATCTCTTCGGTTGGACGGTTGCATTAAAAAACAGGCGCACTGATGATGTTTTCTTATCTAAGATTTTCATGGCATAAAAAATACTTAAACCAAAGTTATGAAATACCGTGCTGAGATCCATTGCAATATAACGGATTCGAGTTATAACTTTTTACTTTGATTTCTTCGGGATTTTTTGAGTGCTTCGTTTAGATTCGTGAGCGAATTTTCTAAAGTTGCATTTGTTTTAAATACCTTTGGTTGCAACATGAACTGTTGTGCATGCGCTAGTATTCGAAAACTGCCTGTTGATTTTACAGTTTTTGGATTAGACAACAGATGCTACTGATGCTAGCAATGGTGATTTTATAAAAACCTTTCTGCCGTTGACTTTACCATAAACTTCATATATGCTTTATCAATTGACATTTTTAAGCTATCTTTAACATTCTACATCAGAGAACTCTCTGTTTTGCAGCTTATCAAATTTTCTGTACATACAATTACGTAAAAAATCACATAGTCTACCAAACAGTGTAGTGTGGAACTGTGGAAGGTGTCATATCTTGTCTTGGCCGATTATCTAAATTTAAATAAAATTAAATCCCTTTAAACCATAATCGACAAAGTAACATAAAAAATGTGGATGCGTTAAAATTGGACCAGTAAGGTTTCATTGGACAGAATATGTTTATTTTATTTTAATGCGAATACAAGTAAAAACAATATATAATTTACAATTTACTCACTAAAGTATGGTATGAATTACCTAAATATTCATTGTTTGTTACAAACATGTTTATTTTATTTTTAAATAGCAAAAATGGTAAGAAAATTGGATTACTGGCATAAAAACGGTTGCGTTTTCGGATATAATCAATAACACCAAGCAGAAAATGTTTATTTAATCTCAAACGCAAGGCTAAATGCTAACAGAATAAATGTTAGTACGAGCGTAGTAGTATCGTTTCCGAGAACTGGAGCACTGTTCGGAACTGTTTAGAGGATAAAGATGACAATTGTATAAATTTTTAATCAAAATCAAACGACAAATTGCATTAACACGGTGTTCCAAAGGTACGGCGGTCATAAGAATTAATTATGAACGTAAATAAACGAAAGAGCATGATACAATACAACTTACCGAGCTTTCTGGGCACATCTGGAGGATGGGATTGATGAAGTGTTTCATTTTTTGCTACAATCCATAAATTATTTTTTTAATAACTTGGAACAAAATGGTAATATAGTAAATCCAATAAAGTTTTTAATATTATAATTTTTAGTTTTAGTTTTAAGTTTACTCACACAATATATCGACCTGAGTAGACTTGTAAATTGTTCTGTAACGTGGATAATCAACTACCATGCACGTATATTTTCCTGACGCTGATACGTTAACGTTTTGTAAGATAACCTGCCAAGGGGATGGAAGGGGTGTCTATGGTCAAAGTAACACCGATATCAAGTTACCCCATTATATATTAGGTGTAAAATATATTAGGTGATTGCACAAGATATTCTTATTTGTTATAGCTGGCAAAGAAAGTACATATAATTAACCTCAAGCGTAAATCCATCAATGGGGAACGTTGTTATAGGGCTGT
>JAHZNB010005572.1:0-13416 GCA_027744295.1 Callyntrura guangdongensis
ATATGTTTATTACATCCTTGGGCTCAACTAAACTTTTTGGGGCTACTGGCAACTCAATAATTTTGCGGACTCTATCGATTCGCGAAAGCAGAAGTCAAAAATTCATTTTCCGTCAAAAGTTGCCGGGCACACATCACAAGACTGGACGGTCAGACAGACATGATGGAGCAATCTTACATAAGTAGTCTCAGAGTTTGGCCCTAAATACGATAGACTAAATAGACTGGAAGAAAGCAAATTTTTGTGACGAAAAAGTTAGCGAAGGAATGTACCATTATCGCGCTTGGTTACGAGACTTTACATGTATTTTAAATGGGAGAAAATCGAAACTTTTCATTCCGCACATTTCAAATAACACAGGAACAATCACAAGAAATGGAAAATTGTCATTTCTTCTTCTCTAGTTATAATTTATTATAATATGTTTACTCTATGCAAAATACTAACTTTCTTTAATAAGGACAGTGTATATGTATTTACGTTTGTGTATTGTCAAGATATTGTGTTCATTTTCCTCTACGTTGTTCGGTGTAAGCTCGATCAGTTGTTTATTTTGGCCAATCATTAATTTTATTCGAAGCGTCAACAACGAGTCCTCTCATCACTGATTGTCAACGTGCCTATTGCTCCGTTTCATTCGCATATTTCCAATGAATAATATGTGTACTCTATGCAAAATACTAACTTTCTTTAATAAGGACAGTGTATATGTATTTACGTTTGTGTATTGTCAAGATATTGTGTTCATTTTCCTCTTCCAATCTACGTTGTTCGGTGTAAGCTCGATTAGTTGTTTATTTTGGTCAATCATTAATTTTATTCTAAGCGTCAACAACGAGTCCTCTCATCACTGATTGTCAACGTGCCTATTGCTCCGTTTCATTCGCATATTTCCAATGAATGGGATGATGAAAAGTAGATTTGAGAAAATTTGTTAGATTGTGCTATTTAAGTAAAATTTATTTTTGTTTGAACTTGACTTTTAGGTCATCGCTGTGCTAATATATCGATGTTTTATTACTTGTACTAACCCGAAGCTCAGCATCAACATCGACATTAAAATCATGTGAAAAGATAACTAACAATGTGGTATGTCAACTTAAATCAGAATGAAAGAATGGTTAATGTCATGTCGCTTGCCATCGTTTTTTCATTGTGCCGTAATTTCACCCATGTCAGCTTGCTCAGATGCTTGATGTCATATTTTACGGCATCTGTCAATGCAGCCATAAACTCGATCCTTTTCAAAATTTCATCAATTAGCAGCATGCCTACGTCACTACTAAAACTCATGTTACATTAAGCAGATCTCAATTTTTTTCTTTTTAGCTAAATAAAAAATCCGGCGTAATTCATAGTTTGTGTATGAGTATAATTTGATTAAGGTCGATAGTATATAGTGCACAACTCCTTGTGTTTATAGTTTAAAGGTGCACACGTGTAACGTATACGTACAGCAGCAAAACGCCGAATTCAGAAATTTACATTTGCATATTTTATTTTAATTATAAATTATAATTTCAATATTGTCAAGCCAATTGACTCAAGTTACGTTTGTATAAGTTTGCTTTCTTCTACATACCGTATTAAATTTAATATGCAAAGCCTTTGTTTATGTGGTTATGGTAGTTGATTATGGCATACCCCAACCCCATCCCAAACGGATAACCCGTTTTGAAGTTATGGGCCAGAAATATTGACCTTTGGTGACTTCTGGATTTCACATAGGTCATGCAATTTGATTAAGTTTGGACGTACTTGAACTTTTACCCAGTTGACCCTATGTGCCTACCGAATTTGACCGAGCTATAGTCGATATCTATCGATCAACGAAAACACAATTTGAAAATTCCTTTCCCGTCAAAGGGCAGAGCACACACAACATCATGGGTACGGGTGGACGGAAGGAACAAACTACTTTTATATAGGATCTAACTTATCCTGAACAAAAAGTCGTCGTATTAAAAAAATAGTTGACAATACTATCTTAATCTCATATATCAAGTCATCTCGACGTTCTTTCGGAAAAGTTACTAGAAGAATAAGCCAGATGCTACCTTAAGATTACCCAAGACCATGATTCAAACTAAAGGGTTAAGGATTAATACGCACATATGCGTGCCTCAATTTTACCCTTGCACCAGTTGGGGGGTAACGCTCGGGGTATCTTACCCCGAAAGTTTGAATCTAAGCCCACGAAATTTTAAATATAAATAACGGGTGATAAGCATATCAATCGATAAAGATTTAAATAGGCTTTCCAATGATTATGTTGTTTAAGAACTCAGATGAATCTGGAGAAAATTGCCAGGCTACTGGTCGAAACCATCAAATTTCGCTGTTTTTTCATATGGCTTTTAGTAGTGCACGCAGTGACTGTGAATCACATTCAAGCAGGTAAGTATGTTTCGTCTCCAGTGACCAGCAGCCACACAAAAAATACTTCTCTTCGGCGGAATAAAGGTTTCCTTTTTTATCTTTGTTACGCTCTTGGGAATCCACCTGGTACAACAAAAGGGTAACCCGACGAACAAATGAACAACTGTCCACACCAAAGTGATATTTATCTTTACCTTTCTAGCCGTTTCTTGTAGTACAAGTTAATCGTGTATCCTTTCCCACTACGGCTCTAACTCTTTCCTTGCACCAATCATTCACCACAGTTTTAGATGGTCTGGGTTTGAACTCATTTTCCAGAACGATGACTTGGTTGTCAAACATATGACAACCATTTCCTAATTATCGGGGTCTGCAAAAGATTTTTAGTTCCCCATTAATCTAGCTTCTGGACAGCCCTTTGAAATGAAAATATATATTCTGAGCACGTATTTCAATTTCCCTCTCGGAAAAAAGCATTATTCTTGCCCTGACAACCATATTACATGATAGTGCAATCGCCGTAGAAGCTTGAAACAAGGATGACTCTGCGCCTTGTAAATATTTATTTTTCAAGATGCTCTTTCCACCTCTTTTTATATATTTCAAGCGTCTACGAAAATTGCATTATCGTGCTATATTGTTGTGAGTTAGAATGATTCAAACCCAGGGACATATATTATCTGAACACCCATGAAATTATTTATCGATTGACATTCCTATCACCGGACATACATATGCCCTGCCGAGATATTCAATTACCAAACCTGGAACTCCCTATAGGATTTTAGTAGACGTTGGACAATATTCAATAGCACCAGGATCTAATAAATTTGTGTGATCAAAAACATCGCCATTTAATGCTTTTGATATTTCTATCATTTAAGATAACTTAAAATTCTATGCAACAGTGTCTCTGGGACATCATCTCAATTTTAACGTTATGAATTTTTCAAAAATTGAAGCTGAGAAAATGTTACAAGTGGCCGTTTGTGAACAAGGCTACGTGTACAAAACATGTGTATACTAAAATGGGTCTCACGAAAAAAACACAGGACGTTTACATAAACAATACACATGCACACAGTTTCCCGGGGTACATAGAACTGGCGCAGACCACGCACAGCAAAGTTCACTTGTAACTTATTCGACATAGGAATTTTTGTAAAGGGACGTGCACCCCCGCTATAAACCCTTTAAATAACGGTATTTTTGAGTTTAGGCATATGTCGCTTTTGAAAATCGTCCTGACATCTGGGGAGATTCCCTGGCAAAATAAAGACGTTCACAACAAAACGGGCACATACGTCCGTTGTCTCATCTATTCATAACCAGATGCGATTTTTCTTTGCGAATTCATGACATTACTTGATAAAAACTGTTTTAAAACTTTGATCATGTTGATCGAAAAGATCACTTTGATCAAAAATTGATTTAATTCAACTCTTATGTTCATACATACATTGTACTAGATGAATGGTTGACAGCGTTTTCTTGATTAGAATAATCTGATTAGTGCATTAACGATTGAATAAAACGGTTTCCCACTTTATTCCACGGAATATTGGTTGCTAAAACGCCTGTGCACATATCGCCACAAAACTCGTTGAATTTTGAGTTTGCTATCTTTTCGGACACCAGTAACTGCCGACGAGCATTAAACCGAATAGTGATAGGCTTTTATGTACGTGTTATTATATTGTTAATAATCTGTTTCAGTCATATTACAATGTCTGGTTTTCCAACAATAACACAATAGGAAACGGAAACAATATAAATTCAGAATACATTATCTCTTTAACAGTCCGGGTCGTAAAACACTATACATTTACTTTATATTATCTAAACAATATTTTGCGCTCATTCAGAAATAATATTTTATACTGATCAATAATGATATCGTAGCTATATTTTTTAACATTCTGTAACGTTTTGTCTAATTCTTTACAATACTCATTAAACCGAGCATTAAACCGGATGGTAAAAATTTGTATCGTAATGCGCAATGCAGATGAGTAAGTTGAGATTTTCGTTTCCATTTTCCATTCAAACCGTTTTGAGCATAAATCGCTTTTAAAATGCTCTGTTCCTGTTAAGTGTCATAGATAGGCATTTTCACAAGAACAGAATAGTTTCATGAGCTTATACTCACGTTACAAAAGGAAAAATACCATGTACCTATCTAGCTGGATTTGGCAAACATACAACGTGAATTCAAAAGGTGCATCTTCAAACTTTGTGAGTTAGTAACTTAATAAATGCTTTCGGCTTTAGTCCAAATTGTAGTCTAGCGTTTTTTCCTCCTTCGAGGAAATGGTACGGAAAATGTCATGTAAAGCCAGCCAGACTTGTCGCTTGTCATTATCTCAATAGTTATGTACTGCTGTGATTCTATATAAACACACCAAAAGGTCATTACTGGACAATCGGGCTGACGTAATACTGAAATGATACTGACAACTCTACGCATTATCCTTGTCGAACGTGCACACTACAGTAGGTGAGACCGCACATATCACAGCAAATATATAATGCATGTTCAATAGGGGCTCGCCTTTACAGAGCATTGATGATTTCGTGATCGTTACAACGAAAGAGGGGGTCAATATTTTTATATTTCATCGTGTAACGGGGGGTTCAAAAATGGCCATATTTGCGTGAGATTTTATATGTGCCGTCCCCAACCGATTATTTTAGATAATGAAACGACATAACATAAGGACATTGAGGAAGTTAAAATTTGAGATAAGAGGAGTGATAAGTTAAGAGAGCTATATATAGTAGAGTAGAATGAATGTGCATATTGTTGAATATATTTAAGTATGTCATTTATAAATAAAAAAATAAAATTTCCCCCACCTTATGAGAAGGGATTCCTTCGATACTCACGATAAATCCAACACCACACGCGTCTTTCTCCAGGGCCGGGTCATACAAACCATCTTTCGGAGGACCGTCCCATCCCCATAAATCCACCACTCCAGGACTCTCATCATTTTTGACAGCTTTACCAATGACAGTAGTACAATTATTGTGATGATCCTGATCTATTCCTGATGAAGTCGACGAAGTAGTCACAGGTCCATAATCGTCATTCTCAGAGCCGTTAGTGGTATTATCGTGATCTTCTTGTTGAAATTCTTGTTGTTGCTGTTCTTCCCTTCCCTGTTCCAAAAGCTTTACCTGATCATCTTCATGCCTTTCTTTTTCAAATGAATAATCTTCAGCCAAAATGCCCATTCTATGGGTAACCGTATGCTAGTCTTGTTGGATAGGATATAGATTATTTGATAGCGACGCAGAAGCGAATCAAATCAAAGCGAAAGAAATCTACCTTTACGCTCTTCTCTGCAGTTAGCGATAAATGATTGTATTACAACTTACAACTAACTTATGTATTTACTGAAACAATAAGGCTCTTTAGTAGTTATGATTTGAATATGAAATTATTAATTCACGAAATTGTGAGAAACTTATTAGACCAGTTTAAAACATTTAAAATGAATCTCTGCACTGTCTATAGTATGTGGGATTTATTTTCACTACCTAAATAACTTTAAATTATTAGCAGCAACCAGCCAATTAATAAAACTTAATTGCTCTTTCGAAAAACTTGGAGTTCAGTAGGTGATGTGTTTCTCGTGAGTAACTCTTTTACTCGTTTACTCTTTTATGGGAAATGTATTCTTCAAAGTTATTGTATAATATATGTGTAAGTATGTATTTACTAACACTCGTAAATATACACAAAAAGTACATTCACAACCAGAGAATTCAACGATAATTATTTATGTATTACAATCGGATAATCAATCAAAACACGTACACGAAAATACGTTGTTATGCTCTTTCTCAACAGATTAGCAGCAGTTCAGACGCTATGTATTTTTCACTGCAATGTTATGAATTTTTTTAAGTCACTGAAAAACTAATTTCGAATACAGAGAAAGGAAAAATGAAGAACAGATTAATTAAAAAAATAAAATCCCTTTTTTAGAAAAAGGACGTAAACACTTCAAAAATGCAAACAAGCTTATTGAATAACGAACGTATTATTCTGTCTTTTTGTCAATTTTTTTTCTAAGAAACAATTTAAAAAGTGTATTTGAAATACAGGTATTGGGATATACGTTTGTAGAGGACGTGTCTTTTTATTGACAAGTTTCTCTATCGTATTTACTTTTATGCAGAATGTAGATTTTGTTGGAACCGTATGGAAATCGGCACAGAATTGAACCAGCGTGTGTATTCACCAGGAAGGATGCGGGCAAACTGACTGGTTCTGTTGGTCGAGTTCTGAGGTTGAGCTTGCTTAACTCGTATATTGCTATTGCTGTACTCCGTCGTGTCCTGACTAGGGAAGAGCGTGAGGTGTAGTCAAAAGTTTTGCAAATGAAATATCAGATTTAAATAACTTTTTAACGCTGATTACGATCGTAAGATTTTTGTTTTGTCAAAATGAATTTTGTTTGGTATGCGAGGAATTTTTAAATTTCGCATTATATAGGTTTAAGGTACCCTATGCCGTTTAAGTTATAGTACTAGTATAAAAAATTGTGGATAAAAATCAACGGTATCTTTACCGTAAAAACTTTCTTCAAATCTGTATGTTATAACGCTAGGTACTTTACAATGTGTGGCGTCTGTCTGCCTATCGTTCATTCTATTAATGTGCATACCAATTCTGACATCTGGTTTTTCGGGAAACTTGTGGCTAAAACCTTGAAAACTGCCATTTTTGGATTAATCTATTAGCCAACAAAAACTTTTAGTTATAAATATGTCATCATTCCAAACTTAAAGCAAATGAATCAAACAGAATGAAACATGTTGCACGAAAATGTAAATAAAGCTTTCATGGAAAAGATAACATTTATTTTTTACAATTCACAATTTTAGACACTAGTAAATTTTTAAACTAAACCTTGTTAACCTTATATGTAAAATTTAAAAATCGCTCCTAAGTCGGGTCAAAATTCATTTTTAACAAAAACCAACTGTAGCATCGTAATCAGAGATAAAAATTGATCTAAAGCTGATATTTCATTTGCATTAATTTTGACTACCCTCACGCCCTTCCCTAGTGAGTCGTGATATAATGTTACATTCTACGTCATGTTTATTAGGTTCAAAGTGTGTAATTATAGATGTATGCTTTCTAGCAATACTGCTACTGTGATATCATGGTATATTATATTACACGTTTGCCTATGTCTTGAGTCTTGACGTTGGGATGGGATTAGGTACAAGGCAGCTTCAACAAAAACGGTAACACATTTTAATTTTAATAAGTATCAATGGAGCACTTATATTCGGACGAAATTTTGTAACTGGCAAGGAGTGATGGATATTGATGTATGGAATGGAGGAACATATATGTATGTAATGTACGAACGCAGGCATATAGGAGCTGGGTTCATGGTTCACCACGACTCACGACACGAAGTAATGTGCAACATGCAATGCATCAGAGCTACCAGTAGTGCCCATTACCATGAGGATGTATACTATACAACTGCAAACAGCGAGATTGATGTGATGAAGATGATGATAACTACTGAGCGAGTGAACTGAGAAGGACGATCGAGAATTGTCGAACGGAGCTGCTCGAGTTCCACGAACAACGAGAGAGGGGAAAAGTATGACGTTGGTGGTAATAAAAGTACATCAAACGAGGAGAACTGTGCTGTTTTTACGTCTACATAACCTAACGGTTAGTACACACCGTTACACCTACAATTGACTCGAAAAAATATTCCATGTAAATACCTATGTTAAGTATATTGCTAGCTCTTGCTTATTAGGAAAGCAGGCAAAGCAAAAATAATATTCTGTCTGTTGTACGATTAAAATTAAAGCACAGCATACTATTAGGTCTTGTCAAGACCTATTAATTTTACTAGGTGGTGTATCTATGTATATGTATGTATGCCTGTCCTGTAAGTAAGTAAACACGATACCTCAAAAACTCATCGTAAGCAAAATTTTGAAAGTCTGTCATCAATGGATAGATATAAACTATAGCTCGGATAAGTTGGGGTCACCCCCTGGAGGTCAGTCGGGGGATCAACATCTATATATTTTAATTCACACCACATGCACATATAGATAGATAAAAGTAGGTTGAACGTTTTGCAAAATTTTACCAAAATTGGTTGACCCCTTGGACCCCCAGCAGAGGGCGGCAAAATATGAAAATTGTTTAGCCATAACTTTGGTCCAGTTGACAATTGACAAGACTAGACAGTTTTAATCTTAGAAGATCTCCTTTTTGCCTTTTGCCTGCTTCCACAAGCTTTATTTGCTCCTACTTTTGATAAAATTTTCAAATGTATTTTCCAAAATGACATTTCAATGATTGAATGAGTTGTTTTTAATAACAAAACATTTTGGAATCATAGTACATAGTAGGATTGTGATTGCTACAACATATCTCCAATACCACACGCTACACGCCTACGCCACAATGAAGAAACAATACATGATGATCTGTTTATGATTCAGTGTAATTTACCCACAAAAACAAAACGGGCAAAGGAGGTAGAGTTGAAAGTTGAATACATGCTACTAAATGGATCAAATGCATATATTTAAACTAACTAACTTGTAAGATGCGATAAAACTAACCAGTGATGTATGTTGACGTATCCTCGGGAACTAACCACTAAGAAGTTAATAAACCATTTGGTTTATTATTTGGTTAACCATTTGGTTTATTGGAAGAGTAAGATTGAATTATTATCTCCATGGACCTGAATAAACCTACAAAGTAAATATTGAACAGTGACGAAGTCATCATTTGATTTGTGATCAACAAACCTTCCCCAAAGACGACTTTCATGTTATAGAAGCAATATTGAAAACGAACTTAATATTGAGTTCGTTTTCAATATTGTTTCTATAACATGAAAGTCGGCTTTGATCCTCCCTATAATCTGTCGTTAATTAGTTGTTAAGCAGGGATGTTAGATCACGGTACTTCAACTTCATCATGTGGACATCATTGCGCTATAAGGCTGCACTATGTGGAATTGGGTTAAAATATCGTATTTTGTTAAGCTGGTGGCTGGGATATGTGGTCTGTTTTATTGGGGTGGTGGGGTGGTCACCAAGCATCATATCTTCGTTCTCGTTTCCTCATTAAAATTTACATGTATTATCTAAGTTTTAAATGGGTAAAATATATGGAATTTTTTAAAAGAAGAATACGAAACGAAGATATGAAAATTAGTGGTGGTAACTGGTAACAGCAGTTAGTCAGTATTATTCTGTTGCTCATTGCTTATATAGCAATGATGAGTACAAGCTCATAGGGTACATGCAGGATACCTTATGCTACATGCATACATGTAGTACTACATGCATGCTTAGGTATCATGGGGTACATGTATACAACATTTGGGTCAGATCAGATCATTGGTTGACGATATATAGCGTCCAGAAAATGTTTTCAACGATTTATAAATAAACCTTGACCTCAGAAATTCGGGCACCACAGCTAGATCTCATGGGATATCGATTGGTGAACACAGAAATTCAAAATGTTCTCAAGATATCGAACGAACAATCTGATGGCAATAAAGCACAATCATCACCATAGATGGACCATAAATTCTACTTGAAGTAGATCTATGGTGGTGGGGAATCCCCACTGGGCATTGAGATTTTATGGTCTTGGATGAGTCGAGTCTAAGCGAGACCAACTTTACGCTATAGAGACAATATTGTAGAAACAAGATTATTTATTTATTTAATTAAAAATAAATAATTTATAAATTTAAATGAAATAACAAAATCTTTGGCGTTTGGCCTTTTCTAGATGGATGTGAAAGATGGTTTCGTAAACGAAACGTAATTGTTGGTAATCGAATCGGTAATTTTAACAAATTTATTATGTTGCCATCCCCGTTCCCCTCTGTCGATTTTCTCATTCTTTCGGTCGTGTTCATGCCCCTTTGGATTGCATTAGCTACAGAAATAAGCGACATCACGTCATTCCACCACAATCATCACATCGAAGCTACTAATGCAGCAAATGACAAGTTAGCTTCACCCAGAGATCCATATGGACCAGAGTATTCTATTGACTTTGGGGAACTATGTGTAAAGACAAATCCCAAAGCATGCAAATATTTTCCAGATGTTACCTGCGTTTGGGTGAATTTATATTGACACATTTGACTTAAATGATTTAAGACATCCGATATAATATTGGTAAATACTGTTTTAGCAGCGATTTTTGAACAAGTTTATGTGTGTTACGTTTGTTGAAGGTCGAAGAAAATAATTTTGTGTGTAGATGCGATTTCCAGCATCATTGGAACTTTACTTCCAAGATTTGTATTGCCAATTTGTTTGCCCCGTGTTCAGGTTCGTTAAAAGTTTCAACGTTCAGCACTTGATCTCAACATGTAATTTTTTGTCGATATCCCCCCCACATTTTAGTATTTTATTTTTTCAAATTGATTGATTCAGATAGTGGACACGATTGTGGGGCAAATATGGAATGCCGATTTGATACAATTGGGTCAAATCCTAATGAAAAGATGTGTAGGTGTAAAACTGGTTATATGGTAGAAATAGATTATGAAGGACTGCCCACACAATGTATTGTGGATCCACAATGGACCAATGATGATGAGAAGTTCAATCAGATTCCAGCTAATTATGGATCAACTAAGAAAGCATGGAGTCTATTCGCATTGACAACGTGGATAATTGCGCAGTGATATAGTTGGTAGTTGATATTATTTTACA
This sequence comes from Callyntrura guangdongensis, assembly GCA_027744295.1. NCBI lineage: Eukaryota > Metazoa > Arthropoda > Collembola > Entomobryomorpha > Paronellidae > Callyntrura > Callyntrura guangdongensis. The sequence continues at coordinate 11,134 of JAHZNB010005572.1, forward strand.
ACTTTGTATTAGATTTGATAAGGCAATGCGAAGTGTACAGAACGTAATGAGTAATGTCACATTCATAGAAACAGTAAATCCAATGTTGATTGTCCAACATTGTGGCGTTCTACGCTTCCTGGCAGTAATAAACCATTTAAATGATGTCAAAAAGGATGTGTTACGATTATTTCTTAGTAGACGTAGAAGTAATAGAGTTAAGGTGATAGTGATGATAAATTGAACTTTGACCCATTCTTATGACAATTTAGTTAATGATTGTCAACCGATCTGGCTCAAACTTGGCACTCTTATATATAAGTAATAAGTACCAACAAGATTATATGTGTACCAAATTTGAGTCATTTTCATGTTAAAATTCAAGCAAAATTAAAGGGGTCTCTTGTTTCTACCCGAAGGGGGGAGTCAGCATGTTATGTTGACATATGCTATATAGACCTTGTCATTGTTAGCCAGTAGTCGAAAAACCCCTTCCAAACGGATACTTCGGACTTGACCGAGCTATAGTCGATATCAAAAATAGAATTTGAAAATTCTTTTCCTTCATACATACAAGATACAGGGGACAGCCGGACGGAAGAATGAGATCAATCAAGAGATCTTAACAATGTCAACAAAGCGCAATGGGTTCGTGTTGCTCTCACGTCTTTCTTTTGTAAAATGAACCTTTATTCCGTATAACGTCAGTATTCTACGTACCTCGTACATCGGTCGCTCCTACTAAATTTCATGTTTGTCTTGTGAAGGGGGATATGTTTATAAAGGAAACCATAAAAGCGATTGTTCACACAATAAAGTAAAATTAACATTAAAGAAGCAAATATTATGGTATACTAACTAAGGACAAACAACTCATCCTATTGCTGATATGATAATAGTAGTGCTAATGGCAAAATTATATTAACTACAGATAACAATAACATAAACTTACGTTAAATACGATTTGGTCAACAAGAACGAATAAAAGTGATTATGGTTTCTTTGTACGAATATAATTTCTGATACTATTTACACCGTCGGTACATAATATTTTTTACACAACATTTTAAGCATAAAAATTCGTAAATAAGCAGTACATGATGCTGTTGTCAAATGATAACAATTTATGATATTTAACATTGACCCATTTGCCAATCCAATTATAATAACATGGAAGAAAAGTAGGAGATATTTCGTGAGAGAACAAACACATCTTCTAACCCACTTTATGGTACGAAGGTATATCCATTTTTTAATTAAACTCAAATAAGATTTAATATAGTGTGATAATTTTAGGAACACAACGAAAGATGTGACAGTGAGTAGTGTTTTACATTACGCTGTTGAATAACAATGCATGGCATCTTATCATTGCCCAGCAAACCATAATTTTGCGAAATTAAAAATGTGTCTAAGCTAGCTTAATTTTTCAAATCAAAGTTGGACAGTGTATGCAGATGTGAGTTGATGTGACCAACTTACGTTAGAGATAAAATATTATACGTATGTACATGTCTTCTTATTTGCGGAACAACTATTCCGCATCCGTGACAATGAGTTTTCAATTTAGGATTTCCGGTCAGTGTGTATACTCAATAAGAAATTATTTTACCAGCTTTTTCAAATTTCGAATTACAAGATTTAAAAAATCGTCAGCAATATAGAACACGAGTAATAATATTATTTATCATAAACAGTCAGTCGTTTCAATTTTCTAAACAATACAATACCACTAAAATGGCTTCGGTACCTCTCTTACATTTCTAACCAAATTATATAACAAGTTGTATCGTCAATGTCACAATAAGAAAGATAGCTCTTTTTCTGGGTTATTATTTATTATGTTTATTTTGTCTTCTAAAATGTCATGTAATGGAATGATACATTTTTCGTATATACAAATACACAACAATTGACTTGACAAAGTCTGTGTAGTCCGCGATTCAATAAAAGTGATGATGATTTTAAGGCTACAAAGGTACAAATCTGCAAAGGTCCAGCAAAAGCACATAATAAGGCTTGTAAGCTAAATCTAATATACGATGTTTTACACTCGTATGCCTGGCAGTAAAGAAGGAAAAAAAGAAGAGATATGCTTTTTTCTTACGTAATAATAGCGAAACTTGCCACATTGCAACACTTTTAAAGTAAGACTTTTAAAGTAATGTATACATTGTAATCAAGATGATTATACAACAAAACGGAATAACCTGTTCGAATATACGCACCTTGCTTGTAATATATTATATTATTACTTTCACAGCTCGTGTCGTCTAGCATACCCGTATAGAAGATGCCCGGCAT
>JAHZNB010005573.1:0-14706 GCA_027744295.1 Callyntrura guangdongensis
CAAGGTTGTGCAAGTAAAAAAAAAGTCTTACAGTAATAAAATATAAACAAGTGCACTTTATTGAGGTCGTAAATAATTTTAAGGTATTAAAGTATACTACCAATTAAGAAGGTATTAATACAATAGCATGTTGTGTATGTGGTGGTTACTTTTAGCAAATAGGGCGGTCATGCCTGGATTTTATTTTGAAAATTACAAAAAATCTCTTAAGCTAAGCAATGCTCGAGCAGTAGTGGAACAAGTTAAGAAACAGGATTTTTCCAGAACTCCAGGAACTTAATTTTTTTTAGAATCCATTTCATCACGTATCTTCTCCGTGTGAGCAATTTACTAACATGTTTCTAGCCTGATGCTAATTTTACTTTTGTAGATTTGTAGTTTGGTATTTTATGATCTTTCACGACATTCGCAACTTTTCCAGAACTTTAAAAAGTACTAAATTATAGCTGCTCATCTGCCAAAATTTTTTTGACAGTACTTGTGTAATTGGTTGGTTAAGGTCACAATCACAAAAGTAGCCGTAATGTTGCGGTAGGATCGTAAAATTAGCTCATAGTAATATAACAATCAGAAACAAGCAACAACATAAAACCAAACAAAGTGCGGCTACAGACTATTAATCTTCATATAAATCTGTAGACTGTACTCAACATGGAAAGTGGCTGGATATGCAAAAAAATTGTGCAAAGCACGGACAACCATTCACCAACCAAGCCAAGTATTATTGAGATCTACAAAGTAATAATTAAAGAAGCAAGCAGGTGTGCTGTGAGATGTGAAGGTGACATGGCCATAATTAAAAATACAGAATAGGATACCTATTAGAATTCTTTTATGTTATCAGAACCGTATACTAAACATGCATGGTCACAAGTCAAAGCAAGTCATTTCCAAGGTGTACCGGTGTTAGAGACATATATATACTAGAAAATGTAAGGTTTTTGGGAAATGGGATAATAAATAGAGATGCTACTTGATACATCTTTTGCCATGTTAATTTTTCACAAAAAATAAAAGACTCTTCTAGAAAGACCTGTTTGGTTACATTGATTATTGCTCATTTCTTTCTTTCCTAGTTAACCTTCGGAAATGCCATTTTTACAGTGCGGATTTCCACCGTGCTTCATCTGAAAAATATTAACAGCAATTTTGAGAAACCGATGTAATTGGTATGCACGTTATACCAATGAACAACAAAGTTTTTTGGGAATAAAGTCACGTGTTCATGATAAGATATGACACGCATTGCACATTGATCATTGAAGGCAGTTCGCAAATAAGAATAAACTGTAAGAAAGTGACTGCAATTAAAAGAACAATTTTTTATATTTGTTTAAATCTGCGTGATTGTGATTCTTCATGGATTTATGCATCGTTATTGTGATTAAGTAGAAATTAAAAATGCGTGGGTATAAGAATTACAGCATTTAATTGTTCTATTTTTTAATAATTAACAGAACTAGCAGTACTAGCGTTTAAATTCTACAACTTCAACCCGAAACATTATCTACAGATTGTTTCTGTAGAACGAAAACGATTGATGAGATGGTATACAGTGACTGATTAGATAAAGTGCCGCCGTCGATACCCACTAGCATTCTGCAGTCACAAAGGTACCAAACCACGAGAAAGATGTGCATTGCATTCTGCATATTTATAATCAGACTTGGCAAAAAAAAGATATTTTTCGTATTTCACATCTAGATGATCGCACGGTCATGAAACTTATTTTATGGACGAATTATATTCAGATTTCACAAGTTTACCCAGTTTACCTGCATATTTTATGATTTTTTCCGATAAAAGAACATTTTCTTGAACATTTAACAGAACAAATACGATACGTGTACATACAGAGTTTTTTTTTCATTTTGCATCTCATTTTTACTTTACTTGATGTAAAGTTTGCAATTTTATTGTGCTGGCTGCAACGCGTACCTCCACTGATCGTCAGTACGACAATTGACGATCCATATCCATATGTCCAGAACGATGGACAATTTTTACGAAATACGAACCCCACGCTCTTCTTTTATAATTTTGGGATATATCTCCCCAAAATGTTTGTGTCATATAGCTTCACGAACGGACTACAAAAATAAAATATCAACTGCCCTATCGCTTCGAAAAAACGGCCATAGGCGTGGTGTGCAAATTATGTAAAGTTACATTTTTTATGCAATATTTCTCCGATAAATATAAATAATTATATCTCCTCTGGAGATTGTACATGGTAAAATAAATATATTTTGGTGGGTTCAAAAATCTTACTTGTGCTATAATAACGATTTGTACTATATATTTGTGAAAATTCTGGTCACCGTAGATGAAATGACCACGCACGAAAAGAAACAATGGAGTAACATCAAAAGGATAAAATGTCCCTTTTTTACTATTTCTCAAATATTCTTCCTTCATGCACCAGTTACAGCGGATTAAAGCGGCGTAGCATTACAAGCACTTCACTGTAAATAGAAAAAAGTCTATTATATCATGTAAATACACATTGTTCCACTGCATTGGTGAATCACCTTCATAATCCGAACTTTGTTTTCTACATAGGTACAGGACAGTACAACCGCGTTGAAATGAGTCGTACCTACATAATATTATAGAGTAAGCTTGAAAAGCAAGAAAGAGGCAAGAGTTGCAGTTGGAGATGTAGAAATGAACAAGAAATGAAGATTTTGTGGCGGCGGCGGCGGTGTGAAGAAAACATTTTATTCTGATGCATTGGTCCACTCATAGTCCACTGATGCACCCTCCTAGAGGCATAATAAGGACTTTTACCGACCTATGCATTGTAACGTGATCGTGACGCTGGTCTCTAGTTCACCTGATGCTAGTTTGGGAGTCCGGTACTCTATCTCTTCAACCATTGACATTAGGAAATTTTTACAGATAAAGTACGATTCCACACCTTGATGTGTTTTTCAAAACTTATATCAACTGGATATACTGTTACTGTAGGTTTGTATTATTCTACAGGTACAGGGGGCGAAATGAGACTAAAAGTTTACTTTCGATTTTCAAGCCCACTTCATTCAGTTTGAACGATGCTCTTTTGTGGTGGTGGACGGTGGTAGGCTAGGTCATCGGTCGTTGACTTATATGTACTGCTGTAATATCATGTATATCATCATGTCATGTCACAAGATACTACTGTATCTACAATGTCTGCATTTATCTACATTTATTTTATGACCTTGCACTTTTGGCATGGACAGTTGCATAAATTCTCAATTGTTGTTACCAACCTCCGCAAAATATTTTTTTTGTAAGTCACAAAATAACATTACCTTTCCTACACCCGAAGGATTATTTTTTCATAAACCATTTCTTAACATGCCCCAGTGTGTTACAATCCGTTGTTGGTTTGGTTAGGTATATTTTAATTTCATATCATGGCTTGCTTGGTTGTTAGGCATACAAGTTGGGCCGCCGCTTGGCTACTCCGGTTTAGCTGCATCTGCTATGAGAGTATCTCTGTGTAGTTGTTTGTTGGTCCGGCAGTACTGTTACTGTCGCTGTTGTTAGTTACAAGAAGTTACAATACAACTATATACGACTACAACAATTTATGAATTCCTTTTTTGTGCACCACCGCTTTTACATCATTTACGATATTACTATATTACGATTTACCCATAGCATTACATATACCTTCTCTTCTTACCCACACACCACACTAACCTACTCCTAGCGTTGCTTTAGTTTGACTTAAAAAAAATAGTAAAAAAATGAAATAGTAGACTCTGTACAGACAACAGATCGTAAGCTGGCTTGCAGGCTGCTATCTCGCTGTAGGCTGTATGCAACTAGCGCAAAATATAACATTGTGAGGTCTTCCCACTAAAACCGTGTCTCTCCTCTCCGTTTCTCATCCACAAAAACATCTTTTGTTCTTCTTGTTGGGTGAGAAACACCATCCACCATCCATAATAATATTGCCTATGTGAAGAAATGTGATAAACGATTACGCGTTTATGTACAAAAAACCACGAATAAATTACCGTGTGTGTGTGCAGTAGTACCACTGGTGTAAATTGAAAAAGTGTAAAAAAATGATGGAAAGGGGTGGACGATACTGTTAAATTAAGATTTAATTTAGTAAGGTGATATAAAGACATTTTGAGGATATGTCGAGTGAAGTTCGGAATTATTGTACTTAGTACCTACCCATAGTTGTCTGTTAAGTTGCCTTTTAAAATAAAATAAGGAGATATAAATATCTTCACTCCACTGGAAAGAAAAAAGTGAAAAGGGGGCGAAGGGTAAGTACTTGCAATTGTCTAAATTAACGTTTAAAAATAAACTGACTTTCTAGGCTTTCTGTAGATTTTTGGGTTAATTTTTTCTGTATTTCGTAATTGGCATTTTTTGTTTCTGTTCTATATTAACGGATTCTGAGAACGAAATCATGACACTAATATGACGCATACATAAGCATAAGGGACACCCATTTGTTGATTGTGTACTGGTTAACTGTAGTTGAACGAATATTTTAAGTATGCTTGGGTGGTCGTACGTTATTGGCATTGGGAATTGAGAGACAGTCGTCACTTGTTTGTTAAAGTTAACAATTATTCGAAGCAGAAGCTTAAAAATATCGTCCACATCCTTAATTGCAACTGCAATACAATTAATAGTTGACAAATGATGGCATTATGTTGTATTGTTGTCTCATTATTTACTGTTACCGTGATTAAGGATTTAAGTAAAGAGACCGTGAACTACACATTATGTAAGAAGAGCATAGCATTGCATTCACAGGGTGTAATAATTAATGGATAGATAAATGACGCGGATTTTGATTGTTACTATTTGTAACTTCAAGTGCGACCATTCACTTGCTTCGGTCGTGTCATCGTGTGGTCATCTGTTTGTGTTTATCACATCGTTACACATTACGAGATGGTCCTCACATTCACTTCACGTATTATGTATGCACCTAGGATTAAATGAGATAATATGTAGATTTTTTGGCATGCATTCGACGAAACCTTCTCATCATGAAAGATCATGGTAGCGTATAAATGTCAAGTGTCAAGTATAGTATAACACACGTGTTAGGTTAGACAAAACAAATCGGCACTAGTTCTAGTATAGCGAGTTTTATTTGGAAAATGTAAATTATCAGAAGATAGGAAATTAATTAATTAATTATCTGTTTTCATATCGTTTCATCATTTTATTCGACCAAAAAACTATAATATTCCGAAGGTGGAAGAAGATTAGAAGTCTAGAAACCGATCATTGTGTCATGTATATTTTTATTTAATGTCATTCTAGGCGAATGCCATAGCCTGAACAATCTGTTACTGATAACCCTGGACCACAGTTTTTTGGATATCAGCAATTATACCGGACCATCAAAAAAGTCACTTCATTGTTTACTATTACGAGAAGGTCAAAAAGATGTATGCCTTTGGGTAAAAGAATGGTATGCTGCCAATGATTATTTATTATACACTATTTACGTAATGCCAAATGCATAATTGTATCCAATTATAGTTGTAATTATAATATTACATCGCATCCAACAATAACTTTCATTTCGTGTAGCTTTAATGTTATATTACTTTTGATCACAGGAATTTCCGTGGTGGAAGTAATTTAAATCAAAGTAGTTTCAGTATCTATCCAGCAGAGGAAAGTGTACTTCTAAAGCAGTCACCTAAATATGGAGGAGGTTTGTCATATAATGAACATTACACATAAATTACTCTGCGAAACGGCTTTTGTACCGTTAAATTAAAACTTACACCTCTAACTTTTGCCATTTTTTATTTAACGTTTAATTCGTAGGGTGTTAATTTTCACGGATTTCCTGATAATGATACCGTTAGGGCCACTGTTCAGGAGAAATTAGCTGGATTTAAGCGAATGAAGATAGATGTGCCGCATCAACAATCCAATACGAGCTTGGACTCCATCGCTCACAAACGACCCACTAACAGATTTTTAAAACGTAACGATAGAAAAGGGTCTTTAGGAAATAAGATTTGTTCGTCCTCTCCAGAGAGGACGACTTCAGAACTGAAACCGTTAACACCTGCAATTGAACAAAAGACACCATTGCAGGATGTAGCCCGAGCTAATGACAGTAATGCACCTGCTCTAACTGTACCGAAATCAGTTGATAACTCGAAGGGCGACGTAATGCCAACGCCACCGTCACTACATGCAGCTATAACATCTAATGATGCAGCTTTACCTTCTGAACGGGGAATTACCAATAAAATCCTGGCAAAAAGTCCAGCTCAGAAACGTATCAGTCAGGCTGGTACAAATGATAACCAACCACTAAAGAGTAATGCTACTGCTGTTAAGAAAACAACTATTTCAATAGCTTCAATTGCTAATAATCTTGTTTGTGAACCTGCGTCCACGGCTGATGTTAGCGAAGTTACGACCAATACAGCGTCAAACAAAGCTCAAGTCCAAACGGAAAAAATAAAGATAAGAAAATCGTCGGGCCCTGACCGCCTTAAAAATAACAATACGGAATGTGATCCCACGAGCAATGATGCACCTGACCCGGAAATGCCTTCTCTTGTTAATAGTAGTGTCGACGAGGAATTGCCAAAGTCAAAAAAGGCCGCTCCTAATAAACAACCATCACCTGCGAAACGGGCAGCGTCGGTATCCGAATTCCCGTTCTTATCAGGCCAGTCATCACGTTCTAAGCGCATTATTGTTCCTAACAAACGCTTCTTTTCATCAGACTCTCCTCCTCCTATTTTATCGAAGCAATTGGATCATAAAGCGAATTTAAACGAGACAATGCAAACTAACCATGTAAAAATCTCTAAGAAATCAGTGCAAACTTCAAATACCAAACTTTCAGTTTCAGCAAAGAAACGGTCAGTTTCAGGTGACACCGTAAAGACAACAAACAGAAAAAGGAAATTAAGCGCAGAATCTACACCAACTGCTAACGGTTCAGTCAATCCACTCGCGGAAGTGTCAACCATTGCCTCAGACGCTAATGCACGTCCTCGTCGAACAATAATACCAAATCGAAAGTTTTTAGATGAGGACGTTATACCAAAGGAGCCGGTTGTAAAAAAGATCGTCGAACCGGTCGAGCTTAAAAGAAATCGAAGGAAATCAGAGAAGGGGAATCACAGTACTGATGTGCTTCCAGTTGCAAATTCACAGTTAGCTGTTAATACTAACCTAGAGTTAAACGGACGCCGACCTTCAATTTCACCTGTCAAAGACAAGGAAGCTGATTCTGCGTATGTTATATATAACAAACAATTTGCCATTACTGTTTAGTTTAGTTAGTTAGTTTAGTGTTGTGATTATTATAATATATTTTCCACTTTTTTAGTGCACATACCAAATTCAATGGAGACAAGATACCAGAAACTGTGGATGTGATAGCTAACATGAAGGTATTAACTTTTACAACACAAACGTGTCATGCACTATCATCCTCTTTTATATATATACGTATGTACTCTTTTATTCTAGGTACATGTAGCTACACCGGAACCTGTACCACCGGTAAAACTTGATGATGAAATTCCAGTCTCTGAAACTGAAGCTGAGATTTATCGTAGCAAGCCTGTGTTTTGTAAGTTGTTGATTTATTCCATGTGTACCTATCATAGCTATGTTCTCGAAAATATACGAAAATAATCGTGATAACATAAATTTTAGTGGGAACATGCATTTTAAAGACAATGGATTCCCCAAAGGATCAAGAAGCTGGTCGTGATAGTGCTCTAATATGTTGCGGTGTTTGTACTCGCGTTAAAAAGTATCGTGTTATCCCAGAGGTAAAGTAAAAATTAACTTTCGTTCTGTACATAACAAAGAATCGTTCATAACCTTTTGTGTAACTGTTAGTTTTTTTATTACAGAAACGAAGACGGGGATCTTTTCTTTGTCTAGAATGTGTGAATATTGTAAATAAAATATTTCAAATCGCATTGAAGGCGAAGCCATTCACCTGTATACTAGGTATTAATTTTATACGAAGTATCCAAAGAAAAAAAAATTATTGAAAATCTTACCCACGTTTTCATTCAATCTTTAGGGCCACCTGTTTGTGAAGGGATGTGTCCTTTGGTTTTTAGTCCTACGGATCAATTTTGTCAAGCTTGTTTTGCTAAAACATGTCTGAAAAATCTACCAATGAAGGACGACATTTACTTTAAGGTTTGGCGTTCTATTCCTCCTATGTCCAGAGGCTGTGTTTCAACAACCCCGCCTGGTTTGAATTCTTCGAGTCCTCACGTTGGGAAGGTTGCCTTTGTTAATGATAACGGCGAAATCACCTCTGTTACCGGATCTCTAAAAATGTTTTACGGGAAGAAGACAGCTATCGCTGGTGGCGATAGTATTTCGGAAGATTCGAATTCATCTGATGGTGTATTGATAAATGGGAATGGTAATTAAAATATTTATTATGCCAACTCCGGGATTGTATTATGGGATCTTTTGAACCTATGTTGCATGAAGTAGATAGGTGCAAAATGGACAGCTAAAGCTCAACTTATTTCCTACAGGTGATCTCAACAGCGCAAGGATTACAAAATTTCCACACCGGACTGGTGCTACCACCAATCGCGAAAATAGTGTGCCAGTAAAAAACTCTGGGGAATCTCAGTTGCCACCGTCAGCAGATAATTTAAATGATACTGTTAAGACAAACGGAGTCATAAAGGAGGAAGTGAGTTAGATCTTCATTTACAGATTTAATTTATACTTTTTCCTCGTGTGGATTGTGAAAAAAAGAATCCAGATGAGGAAAGGTATAATAAATGAGATTCATGAACAGGAATATTGATACTGATGACAGATATTATTGGGCAGGCAGATCGGCCAGGAGAGGGTGGGGGCACAAGTTGATCCGATTTTAAAACCAGACCTTGATGATATTGAGATTTTTGGGTTTCCTGTTATTGTTTCCGGGCCATGTTACCCTCGTAAGCCCCTCTGCTTCCTCTGTGGCTCCGCTGGAATTGAACAAGTATTTTTCTTTTTTTTATTATTTTTTGTTACGTTACTCTTGTTATTAATTGTGTTTTCCTTCAGACTCAGAGAAACGTCTTGCTTTATATAATTACGTATCACGTACATATATATCTACAAACTATTATGGTGCATTTATGTGAAACGCTTGGCTTCACTTTTACTTTCTTTTGTTTTTTTTCCTACACTTTCAACTTGTTGTATACAGTAACATATATACCTCGTATTAATATTTTCGCTACAGAGTATAGTATAATACATGATACTCGCTACTTGCTACATACGGAAGAATTTTAAAGAAATAAATGTAGTTTTTTAATCATATAAATAGGTGATATGATATAAATTACGTACTGAATTGAATTCGCAATATTCGAGCTACAAGTAAAATAATTCAATATATATGCATTTAATGTAGTCATTAAGACTGACGTGGGACAGTGGTTCGATGAAAAACTCAGCGAATCTTTACGTTGTAATAACAAAAAAATGTGGCAGGAGGCAACAAATGTTTATGTCGATTGAAATAGAATTTTAAAACTGCTACGCAGAGGAAAAAATAAAACTTAACTTACACGAAACGAAATCGTTTTAATTATATGTTAAATTGCCTTGATCTCCTGTATAAATTACTCAAAATATCGTCATGCGTCATTCTAAATGGCATATATTGTGATAGATTGTTAAAAAAATTTGATCGTTCTGGTGGGATCTTTAAACCCATTGGCACATGTAATATAAAAATTAACAACAATAATAAATTTTCTATTGATTTTGCCGTAGTTGGCAAAGTGTTGTAAGGAATGCATTAACAGCGTACCTTTTCACTGACCTACCTCAATCAAGTGTAGTTCAAGTGTATTCGTAGACTGGAGTTGCGAGCACTTTACTTGTAAATATTTACCCAAGTACTGTAAGCATTTACTAATATTGCATGCCGGGATAATTCTTAACTGGTGCTACGTAATTGTTTAGAAATTTTAAACAGGCTGCATACATGGATTATATATGTGTTTTGTTTCACGTTAACCATCCACCTTTCAATTGTACGTCCCGTTTAGCTGATTTACTGTAGTTTATGCTGCGAACCGTTTCATCCATACTGCGCAGGAGATGACTTGTTGCTGGACACCTACGTTGCACGATGCGATGATGATGATGAAGACGAAAAATCGACAAATGACGATGTTTCAACCAATGACGAAATTATAAATACTCAACAATTACAACCAATTGGTAGCAACACAAGTAATAAAACAGATCTGGCCCGGTTTGTTTTAAAATGGACGTGCAGGCGATGTATGTCGTGCAATTCATGTGGAGAATGCATTGGAAAGAAAGAACTTATTCGGTGTAACCGATGCCAAAACCCCTATCATTTGGAGTCATGTATTGATAAGCAAATTTTGAGTAAGGTCAAAGATAGGAACAAATTAAAAAAGGCTTGGACCTGCGACGTCTGCATGAAGTGTAAAAGTTGTGGGAAAAGAATTGAGTTCAATCGTCGACTGCAAACCATCCAGGAAGTTGCTGCAGCTGAAAGTTCTGGGGATGAGGACAATGATAGCAATGGCGACCAAGATGTGACATCCAGCAGTAGTCATTTTAGTTGTTTGATGTTGTGTCTGGATTGTTTTAAGCAGCGGAAAAAGGGCTCGTACTGTCCGTTATGCGAAGTTTGTTATGATGACAATGATTGGGACTCAAAAGTACGTATTGTTTAAAAGTTAATTGTGCTTACCTATGGAATAATAAATTTTCAATAGTTATGAAAACTGTTAAGTACAAATTATAATGCTCCTAATTTTATTGTCAGATGATGGAGTGCTGCAAATGCAATCGGTGGATCCATGCGACATGCGAGAACCTCGGTGATGAGCAGTACTACGTATTGGGAAAATTACCAGAATACATTGAATACGTATGCAGGTAAGTCCTTGTTCTCCATTTAACTTTAATAACGTAAACGTTCCTATGTTTTTTAATTATAAAATATTTATAAAAATATCTTTATGTAGACTTTGCCATGCCTCGTCAAACTCAGGAATGATGCATCCTTTGTGGTATGATGCAGTTCAGTCCTTACTAGTAAAAGAATGCAATACCGCGGTGAGGTTGTTTGAGCAAAAATCGCAGGGTTCTCTTAGGAGAAAGCGATCCTCAACAGAGGTAAAACCATCCTTCGTCTGCAATTTATTTGGAAACTGCAGTGAAGAGGACGTTTATTTGGATAATCCTGAAATTACATTACTGGTAGTAAAAGAGGAAATTACGGATAAGGAGCAGTTGGAACGCCAGAACAAATCCTTAAGAAAAGATATGACCAGAACAGTGTCTTACAAAGAAATGGTTGGATGTAAGGTTATTTTAAGAGATTTCGTGAAGTACCCGGCCACTCTACAAGAGAACTGGTATGCAATGAAAATATTAGGAGTGGAAATATTGCGTGATTGGGATGCAAATTACATGAACGAAATACGTCCGAGGACACCGACAACGCCAATTCGTAACACTCCCAAAAAACTTTTTACTCCAGCAAAACACCTTAACGTCATTACCAACACGATCAAAAATGCTGTTGGCTCTGTTACGTCTCTTCGTTTATTTTACCAGTTACTACTTGCTACTGTTGATAAAACTTGTGACAGTGAATCAGAAAAGGAAATTCTTAAACTGCACGCTAGGAGTGCTATTGTAGAAACTTTTCCTTGGTTTGAGGAGCATCTTGCTGGGGAAAATAAAATGGAGTGCGTCGACAATGATGATACGGATAACAAAGATGAAAAACCAGATGCTGATATCACTAGTCAGTTTGTATTTACAACTGACCCTTTTAAAGAAATGTTCTGGAATCCAATGGATTTCTTTGATGACCGAATGTGTTCTCTGTGTGGAGAGGTAGGCGACTTTCCGCCTGAGCATATTGGACGACTTTTATGGTGTGGGATTAACGAATGGTTACATGTTAACTGTGCTATTTGGTCAAGTGAAGTTTTTGAATTAGACAACGGGGCTCTGCAACAGGTATTCATGACCCAACTTAATGGCTTCCTTGGCTTGTATATTTTTGAAAGTTAATAGTGTATACATAATTTGTGAGTATGTTTAACTTTTACTAAGGTGGGTCCCGCATTAAACCGTGGAAAAATAATGAAGTGTAAAGTCTGCGGTCAACGGGGAGCTACCGTTTCATGCTGCCACCCCGCTTGTAAAAATTCATATCACTTCAAATGTGCGCGGGAGTTGAACTGCTTCCTTTTGGAAAATAAAACCATGTTTTGTCCACATCATAAACTGGCACCAACACAGTTGGAAGCTATTCAAGAGGATATGAAGGTATACAATGCGTAATAAATATTTGAATTTGATATTATGGCCATTCGTGCACTATCTCGGTTTTGAAATAAACGGTTTACTGATTAAAATTATAGGTGGGACGAGCAGTATTTGTTGATTTGGAGTGGATACAGAAAAGAGGAATCCGAGCGTGTTCAGACGACGTCAAAATATGTATAGGATCTTTAAAAGTTGACTGCTTGGGTAGTATTACACCCATTTCAATAGCTCCTAAAGAGTGGACGGATTCTCCGGGCACCATTCTTGTTCCTAATAAATTTCGTTCCCAAAGAATATTCTGGTCTATGAAGGATCCTTGGGTCAAGGAATCCTACACGTTTACAACTGGCATAAATACAAATGGTTTCGGACAAAAGGTGTGCGATGTCGGTGTAAATATAGTTGTTGATCATTGCAAAAAAGATACGAACGTTCACAGAGGAATGGAAGGTATCCGAAAATTTCATCAGTGGATTCAGAAGGCACCAAAGTATATTGATGAGCATTTACTGGAATGGCTACCACCATGCAAAGAAGAGTTCTGTGTTTCTGACGATGATGAATCTGGCATCGAATCCTACGATGGAATGAGTCGTCATGTCATAGGGCGCAGTTCTCCGTGTCCGTCCTCAGCATCCTCAATGGGCAGCTTTAAGCAGGTGAAGTTGGAAAACAGAAAAGGAAGTCCGTATCCGCTCCGGCGCATGAGTGGAACAGTATATATCGATAAGGCCGACAGCAGTTGCTCTGATGGATATTCTCGTGTGGACAGCTATCTAAATGATACCCCTAAATCCACTAGAACAACCAGGCAAATGAAAAGGCGGCGTAGCTCATGTAAAACTCGTTTGACACCCAGAAAACGTTGCAAAATATCGTCTAAAGAAAAGTATGAAAGTCCGCGGAGGAGAAGTATGAGGAATCTCCATTTTAAGGAAACGGGGAACGGTAGAACTTGTGAAGTGAAACAATATATTTTTAAGGAAGACAATGACAGTGACAACGACTCCGGTGTGACGGATGGAACCAGTTCCACAGGAAACATGGAGGAGGAAAGGGTGCGGTGTCGAGTCAATCTCTTGAGCCAGTTCAATTCAACTTTTGAAGAAAATCCTGTACCTATTGATAAACACACAGATAGAGGCTACGTGGGGTGCGAATCATTTCAATTAGATAGCGTTTCTGTGACATCGTCGAATAATTTGGAACAGACAATCAACCCGCAGGGGGAAGAAGGCATTAATTTATCGTCGGCATTGTCTGATAATGACGGAGTTGTGGTAAGGGATCCAGGAATGAGGAAATAATTTGACTCTCATGTTTTGTATTTTTTAACGATTTGGTTTCCTTTTTTTCGTTTCAAGGTTTGTTCAGCTACGATTAAATTTGAAGTGAAAAGAAACGACTCTACCATTTGTCACTCTTGTGATGCAAAACAAGCATGGATGTTTTTATTTGAAGAAGTCTGCAAAGCTAGACGAAATTACAATATGAAGGAATTGGTACATCCTGCTTTTAATGCGAGTTTATATGGTTAGTTACATTGTTACAGCACACAATTCACACAACTAATAAATTAAACGATATCGATTTTTAATGGTTGCGTTTTCTGAGCGTATTTAAATTAAATTTATGGACATTCTCGTTGTAGGCACCTTATTGGAACAGGCAAACAGTTTCCGCATGCTTGGCGTTTCGCACCGATCTGTTCAATATCTATTAGAGCAATTACCTGACGTTTTATGTGTGGTTGATCGACACAAGTTCTGCTATAGCCATAAACCTTACGTTGATCCGGATAATGTTTTATTGGACAATAACTCTGCAGGAAGTGCTAGATGTCAAGGATTTACAGGAAAAAAGCCATTCGATATGTTTGGTTGGCTGGCTTCTAGACACCGTAAAGTACCAATGTCATGTGACATGTACGTCAAAAAATTTCTTTATTGCAACAACATTAAGCATTTAAGTCTACTGTCAGGACATGCATAATTACATTTATAATGTGTTTTCATGATACAGATCAGAAGAGTCTTCCAGATCACAGGGGCTTCCATTGGCAATGCAATTTCGAGATTTAAAAGAAAAAGCACGAAAGAGATTTGTCGTTTTGCACTCTGAAATTCAGGGACGAGGATTGTTTGCTCGTTGTGATATGGAGAAAGGAGAAATGCTGATCGAATATGCGGGAGAGGTAGTGCAATCAAGTTCTGAAATTTGATCATTTTAATCCATGGTAGAATTATCATTTGCTTTATAGAGTAAACTTTTGTTGGTAAATTTTAACAGGTAATACGGCCATCCCTAAGTGATCCTGTTCGAAAGATTAAAGATGCATAATATAGCGCTTACATGTTGACTTAAGTTAACTAATATGAATTT
>JAHZNB010005574.1:0-16284 GCA_027744295.1 Callyntrura guangdongensis
CGTTCATCTACGTAATAAACTGGTAAGCTCTATTGTCTACTGATTGTAACCCATCTACTACAATTCTTCAGTATTTGGAAACTGATATTTATTATAAATGGCATTTTTATTACGAGATTATACGTATAATAGAGCTCAATAATGCCGATGACGTTTTTTAACGTTAACACTGTTTGGGTAATGGTTTTTTCTCATTGTTTAGTATAAATGAAATGTCGAATACAATATTTAATACGTAAACGCAATGCTGTAGAAAAAATATCGATACATATTGAGATGTATGTTCCATTAATTCAAACGTAGCTCTGTCAAATTAGTTATACTGTATACAAAAAAATGGATTCTCTCAAATATTCAAGTTTTCGCGGTTCATTTAGCTCGAATTGCTGATTGGTTTGCCGTTGTCTTCATCGATCTGCCTTTGATTGAAAAGAGACAGGCGAAGCATATGGTGTTTTTATGCAAATAGGAGATAGTTTATTCATGTAAAAATTTGGGAGAATCAATTTTTTATTGCTTATCACTTTAACGTCCAAACCATTTAATGCATTACAAGATTCAATTTTAATTGAGAATATTTATATAATGAAAGCCTTCAAGCATCCTATAAACGCATTTATCTCTAAATTAGACAGTACTTCAAAAAACAACGTATTTACGATTGTACGTTATTTATTATACACCACTACCACCAGCACCAATATTATTATTACGGTGATTTTCATTCTCTCCATAAAATTTGAACGCACCTTATAAATATTCAAAAACAAAAACTTGAGAACGGTATGTCTGCTCTTAGTCTAATTTTCACAGTGTGCAAAACTCTAGGAAATGGGTGTATTCTCATTTTCTCCCTTTTCTCGTTATATATTAGATTACCCGTTTTCGAAGTCACTCCCATGTCTTGCACATAAAGGATGTATGTTTTGCTGCGCGTAGTCAGTATCTTCTTTTCCATCATTCGTCCGTAGTCAGCCATCCATACATGAGTAATGATTACTAAAAAATTTAAGTTTTTTTCTTTGCTCACTTTCCTCTCTGTTTATTTATTTTTCTGTCGAGAAGAGCAGAAAACCAGGGAAAATCGTGGTAGCCACCTACTTTTATGTGCATATGTTCATAGGTCCGTCTCTATATTTTAAATAAATTTATAAATATCTTCTCACGTCTTCGTCTTGGTGCTGATTCAAGCAAAACTATTATATATCCTCACGCCGTACACTAGCACTAATTTATCACAAATGTGTTCAAAATAAAATATTGTTTTGTAAACACTTCCACACAAAAAATACAATGTTTTGATGACGATAACATCAAACATGATGAAACTCTACAAGCGTACACGATTTCGATACTTCGACTGATGAAGAACTGCCTTGATTGACACATAAATATACTCTCTAGTTATTTCATTTTAATTGGCATGCTCAAAAATTCACGGCAGGAGTTATTTAGGTTGCATCTTTTTTAGTTATTCATTATTAATTAATGCCACCCTGTACAATTTAGTACTTACACATATACTCCGCTTACATCTGTGCCATTGCGATATTACGGGGAAATGTTTCCAGAAGTTTGCAACACGCAAGGAAGAAAAAGGTTTGCAAGGAAAAGTCTTTTCTCTCCCACAGTGAACTCAAGTGATGTTGTAAACGCAGTCGTGTATGCAGACGTGGAATAACAGGCACGACAGTGTGAATGTACATATGTACATATACAAGCTATATAAAACAGTTACACAGCCTGAAGTCTATTATTGGAAACTTTATTGACATTAAATCATGTGTGGATGCTCCATTTTATGACCTGTGCTGAAGATATAAAAATGGAATGTGATGATGGAAAAGTTTGAGTGTTCGCGCAGGGAGATGATGTGTACTACATACGTGCAAACTAGAAGGATGCCGAATGTTTGATATATTTTCATTGGTATTGGTATAACACCTATTGGATATTATCATCACTCCGCTAGTATAAAGACTACATCATATCGGCTCTTCAATAATATGTATCTGCACGAACTTTTTTTCAGATGATGAGAAGAAGCATTTTCGGCCAGCTTTCAAGTTGTCGACCGTGTTGTTGTTTGTGATGTGCTGCTCCTGATAGTGATGATGATAAAATAGCAAATAATAATATGATTCGAGACGTCTTCCCTTGTAAAACTATTTACCATTTCCCTAATGAAATGAAGATGCTCTTTTCACCCCTTTCTCTACAACCGTGAATTTTCCCCTGTGTGCTCTCGCATAATTATACATTTTCAGCGTCTCGCACTCACTCTCAATTTTGTTTTGGTAGAAAGCTCATTAGCAGTACATTAGTGACCACGCAAACATTTTCAAGAGTTTACAGTACGGCATTCCTGCTTTCTCTCTTTTCCCATTTCCCCTAATTGTCGTCATCCCTGTTAACTGTATATATGCAAGTTTTGGAAGTAGTTCGGGCAAACTAAACTACTACTCTTAACATCATTTATGATCTTACCAAATATAACTTTATTAACAGAAATGTAATAATAATGACGTTCTTTGGAAACTTACTGCACAGGGGATATATATGTGTATATGTGCGTATGCATAACCCCGTAAATGTTCCCGCCGTTATTCGCTTTGACGCTGATAGTCGTAGTAGTAGGTATTTTATATGTACGTATGTAAAAGATCGTAAACTGAAATGAACACATCGCTTTGGATAATAAACAGGTGCTGAATTACTACCGAACGGGCAAGCTGCATTATCCTACAGATGTGTGCGGCCCACTCTTTGAAGAAGAGCTAGAGTTTTGGGGTCTTGATTCAAACCAAGTGGAGCCTTGCTGCTGGATGACCTATACACAGGTAAAGTAATAGAGAAGATAAAATTGCGTCATGAAACTCACTGAAAACGACATTTTGCACAGAGGAAACTATTTGAGTGCATGAATAAAGAGAGGATTGAAAGAGCTATAAAAGCTCTCTTCTTTCTATTCCACCGTTATTTTATACACATTTTAGTTGATGTAGATGTACCGCATTAATTTTATTTATTTCCTGTCAAAAGTAAGTAAACTGCAGGGGCAAAAGGAATGAAACATCATACTTTGACTAGTCGACTGCCACGGTGTACTTACCGAAAGAGTTTCTTTTACTCGCACATCATGTCATAAGTGTGCAACGTTCTTGTTATTATTAACTGTCGGGAGTATAAAAGGGGAAACAGAATCTCTCTCTGCGATCTAGTATTTTCGCCTACCTCATTTTTGTGTAAATGAACATTGAACGAAACGAGAGTGTATGTATATTTGTATACAACAGAGAACCCCTTTTGGTGATATTTATGTACGTCATGACGCTTACTTACATACGTATTTTATGACGAGGAAAAAATACCGTTTTTTATGATTCTGATGAGCTGAATAGGTTTGATGATAGTGGAAATATATAAGATGATGATGTAAGATGGAAGGCCACAGTTGTATCTGTTTTTCTGACTCCAACTAAAAGCTCAGCCCGACATGAATCATTATTTTTGATCATCATGTTCATCAGAAGGCAGCGACGCATATCAAAGTTAGTTATGAGATATGACGAGATAAAATCACGGGACAGAAGAATATTAATAGCAGCTCATTATAAATAACTTTAACATTCATTTTGGAAGCAAGAAAAAACGCAACTTCTAGGATCCTTGCTTCTACCAACCGAAAAATCTCGTCGCACAAAGTCAGACATTCGGTTCGTAAAGTAGGCAAATTTCCCTCCCGCTGTATTTTTTATCGTTTTTATCGTGCCAGGGTGCCGCTGATGTTAAGCTCTTTAATACACTTTACAAACTAAGCATGTTCTTTGGATCCTACGGAGTAGACAACCGAAAAAATAACTTGAAAAAAATAATAAAATTACGAATTGACTTGAAATTGTTACGCTGGATGAGTATTTAGAGCACATTTAACGATTGGGAAAGCCTGTATACTAAAGGAAAAGGCCAAAAAAAATGTAGAAAGAGAAAGCAAAGGGGAAACTGGTAGGTGCATGTCATGCTTTATGGAACTACTATAAAGTGCGGTTACGGTTCAAGTTTCACAGATTTTCAGGGAGGACGCAAAAGAATGCGGAGGCGAGACGGCAATGAACGTAACTTTGCAATTCATTTCATTAAAAATAAATTAAAGGGAAGGGAATAGAGATAGTTACGTAATGGAAACGGTCTGACTAGTAGATTCCGAGAACAATCAAAAGATCGTGTAGTGAAGGTCTTTTAGAAGAGGTTATGTGTACATACTAACTAAAGATATAGAAAGTACATACCACATTACAACATTACAGTTCTGAGTGTACACGAGTAATCAAACATGTTTGATCGAATCGATTATTTTTATGAAGTTTTGTACGTTGGTTAAAGGTTAATTAAATACTTGTTTGGAAACAGTGTGATGAAATACATATTTAGGTATTTGGTTTATCTTCAAATTAGACGATTTGATACAAACTATGTTAAGAAAATACAGTTATTTACTTACTACGATCATAACGGTTTGATATAATGGATTTTTTTACCCTGGTATCGAATTAAATAAATTCGGCTCCTTTTCAAATAAACCGGCTTAATTGCAGCTACAGAGACGCAGATGAAAACGTTGATATTTATACAAGTTGATTGAATTGATATTTTGGCTTGCCATTTGACCTAGTATCGCTATTTAACAACGAAATTTGAGCCAATTCGGATAAAGTTTAAATTTTGACCTTCAAATGACCCTTAGAGGATTGGCCAATTTTTCCGAATTTGCATCCCATAAAAGCCAGTGACATAAGGTACCTGTGTGCCAAATTTGAGCGAAATCCGCTAAAGTTTAATTATTGACCACCCAAATAATCCCTCGTGGCATAACAAAATTTACTGAAATTGTATCTCATAGGTGCCAGTACCCTAAGGTACCTTGTATGCCAAATCGGCCGAAGCGTGTGACCAGGAGAAAGATTCACAGACGGACAGACTAACAGTAAATTCATGACTATATGAAAAGTTTTCATCTGCGTTGCGTTATGTAAGAATTGCTTCGTTAGCTCGGTATTACGTTGACTAAATGGTGAATAATCAGAGTTAGTTCTACCAACAAGGAAAAGATAATTTGTGTGAAAACAGTAACAGAATTTAACCATGCGAATAAAAGTGTATGTATCATGTATAACAAAGACAGGGAGAGAAGCACGGCTATTACGGGATTGGAAATGTTGAGATAAAAGGTAGATGGAAGCCGTGACACGGTGCTGTTTAGGTGGTTAAGGCAAGTCACAACTTTAATGGTTTGTTGGCATTTTCCCCATCATCCTGTTCCCAGCGACGTAATGGAGCCCATTTGCTAGATAGTTTTCTTTTATCGGCTTGATCACGAGAATGTAATTTTACACGGTTTTGAAAATAATTGACTTGCCATAAATCTGTTTCATTTTGACACTTGTCCTCTCCACAGCATCGGGATACTCAAGAAACGCTGGCAGTGCTAGATCGGTTAGATTTGGATACGGAAAAACCTTCCGACGAGGAGCTGGCGAGGAAATTCGGATTCGAAGATGACTACATGTCCGGAAACGTATCCTGGTGGCAAAGGGTCAAACCAAAGCTTTGGTCTCTGTTTGACGAGCCTTACTCATCTAATTCTGCCAAAGTATGTGTGTGTCGTTTTCATTTTGTGATTTATGGGACATGCCCACAGATAACTTATGTGACACTCTAGTAAGGCATTGATGATAAATAGCGTTATTACGACCACAGTTGGGTTTAATAAATTACGACTGTGTGAAAAATGTCACATTCAACAAGCTGGCAATCTACATTTTACTACATTTAAAAAACTGCTTTATTAATTTTTGTGTTTTTTCTTTCATTACAGTACGTCAAAAAAATTGTGGTGCTGATGCTGGTGTAAGTATAAGCACCCACTTCAAGATTAAACGATAAAAAACCTTTTAACTCAGCACAACAGACTAGTCAGAAGAAAAGGGAGAGAGAGAAAGAGAGGGAAAGCCAGCAAACGAACCAACTTTTCTGTGTATTTTCTTCTGTTCAAACCCACTTTCATGTCAACTTGCCATAAACGCTCCTGCTGCTTCCTGCCTTGTTGGAGCTTGAGTATCCCTCTTTTTCCTTCTTTGGTCTCTCCTTCTCTCTCTCTCTCTCCTCTTTCTCTTTTTATAAAATATTGGCCAGAATGACTCACTTCCAAAAAGTAAAAAAATAAAATTGTACCGCAGTGTTATGGAATAAGAGTATTAACACTCAAGAAGTGTAGTAATGCCATCAACCATCTCCACTTGATTTGATACATACGTTTATAACATGCATGTTTCCTCCTGCTGCTTTCTTCTGTTTTGTGTTTGTGTTGTAGTGAAAGTATATAATGTAAAAGTTGTAGGGAAAAAAATTTGATCGGCGCTACTACTGTGAGTAAACCAGTGTAAGCCTGTTAAGAGGAAGCTTTCTGGATTTATAACACACTTATCATACTCTTGCGTTGTTTAGTTAGACCTATCTGTGGTTGCTGCTCTTCTTTGGTGTAACTATATTATATTGTAATGCAGACTATGGGCATAGCTTCTAAAATAGATTTATATCAAGGAGAAGCGCAACCGGTTGATCGCATGGGTTATACTTAATATTGGTCTATTATTCCAGAGTACCCTACTATTTTTCTATTTCGGTAATATCTATATTCTGGTTTGTAAAAGAAAATCCCCTAATTTTTTTCATCATCACCTTCTTCTTTTCAAGTGGATTGTTAAGGATAATGGAATTCACCACCATTACCTATACCTACTCGAAAGCATGCTCAAGATTGGCAAACTTTCTTTCTTATATCAAGTTCATTTGGAGATGACTGAAAGTACAATTTTACTAGTTTGCGCGGACGTCGGCCATATCATATTGGATGAATTATTATTGTTGTGTGGCCTATTTGTAAAATGTGTACTGCCATTGCGTTTGTTAATGTAATCTAATGTTTTGTAATTTCTTTTACAGACCTTTAGAGCATCAGCAAAGGAGCTGACGTTATTAGTGTTTTTCCTGGTGCTGGGCATCGTCATATTTGCCAGTTTAGTTTATTATGCCGAGAGACTTCAAGCAAACCCAGACAATGATTTCAATAGCATTCCATTAGGTCTTTGGTGGGCACTAGTAACCATGACGACTGTAGGTTATGGCGATATGACCCCTAAAACGTATATCGGCATGTTCGTCGGTGCCCTATGTGCCCTGGCTGGTGTACTTACCATTGCCCTTCCAGTACCCGTCATCGTCTCTAACTTCGCGATGTACTACTCCCACACGCAGGTAAGTTCCAAAAGACAAAGACAACTATATAAATATTCTATTGCCGTGTAGTGAACTACCACAAGCTAGCATTATAACTCATTATTATTTTGTGAATATCTGTAAAGTTTATAATTGACTTGAGCTAAAGTTATTAACCACAACTACATTTTACATGTGACCTACTTTCAATATTCACAGAAGAGTGAGTGTAATTACCATAATTTACAGCAGTGCAGTGAGTAAAAAAGAAATATATTTTCAAAACAGCCTAGCCTTTTTTCCTATTTATGATTTTACTTCCTGCAATAACAGTTCATCATAAAATATTCATGTACAAAGCCAAAACTTCAGCCAAGCAGAAATGCACGACGAAACGACGGTGTGATAAGTTGGTGTTTAGTATATAAAGCTGTCACAGTGGTAGTTTGCACTCATCAGTCAGCATTTTTTGTAGGAAAAGTAGTTTTTTGTGGGTTTTCCTGTGTAGTCTTTAGTATAGATTTGTTCATAATTTACTTCTAAATTGTACGAAATACCATGTTGTAGTAAAACTTAGTGTTGCCCTGTGCATTTAAAATGTACCGTTCAGTTTACATAGTTTTTGAAAAAATAATCACAACGAATAAACTTTGAAAGCTTAGCCAAGATGATACCTACATAATTCGCCAGTGTAGTTCTTTTAAGAACACGGTGCATGTGAGCTGGTTGAAATATTGGTGGGGTCTCAAAACCGCAGACAATAATAACTAGCAGTCAGCCATATTGTATTGTAGGGTGACGCACTCGAGTACAAATAGCTTGCAATTTTTCCATTTCCTATTCCACCTTCCTACTTCAGTAGTTCAGAGTAGAACAGAATTTTCAATTTCTAATCACATAACGCACACCATTCTCTCCTCGTGGCAGATTGACCGTAACATATTCGTGTACAAATTGCATGTTTTCGGTCAGCAACTTTATCTTGACAAACCCCAATGGAATTGAAAAATAAGCGTCGTTAGAAATTACTTACACGCGTTGAGAGACTACTTTTGTGTAGTAATAATAAACACAAATTTCTATTTTGTCCGATTTGGCATGTATGTAAATCAATTTTTATTATTATTACGTATGTATGCGGGTATTACAATATATGCCGCTGTTGTAGCAAGTTTGAATTCACGTAAAAATTCAATGCACATTTCAGAGTGGTTTATCTATTAATTTACGGACTACTGCTGCTGCTGCCCACGTACCCGGTCAGTCAGCACAGCTTGGCGAATAAAGTGTATGCCTTCAAAAGCCCAAATAAAGTTTTTACAATGCTTTAGACGTATTATTATACGACACCCATAATTACGCCTAGTTTGGATGTAATGATGAAAATAAAAAGTTTTCCCTTTGCTACTTTTTCAAATAGTTGTTCAATGAGTAAACGTAATCAAAGGGAAATTATTGTTAAAGAAAATTACATTTGAAACATGGCAGTAGGAAAGGAGTAATAGCAAACAAACAGTACAAAGGCATGTTACATCGTTCGGCTGCTCTTACATACCTTTTTTATTGTTCAAAGTTTTCTCTCAACGTCTTGTTTCTCTCTCTTTCACTCTGTATGTATCCCCATCCCCGTAGTTGTGTTTGGCCATGCCACACTCTCTCACTCCCACCAAAACAGGGCACATAAAAAAGACTAAACTGTTGACTATTCAACATCATGCCATACCATCATGCACACTGCAGTAGTGTTTGGTCAAAGAGAAAGGAAATCCATGGGAGAAGGAGGAATAGTTGTACAATTTACAACCGCTACTTGTACTGCTGCTACTGCTACAAAACTGGAATAATATGGCTTTTACTTATTATGTAGTTGTTGTTCTTCTTTTTGTGATACGCTATATACCAGTGGGACAACTCCCTCCACCTCTTTCACCGCCACCATCACCACCGACAAACATTTACAATTCCATTGACAGTAGCCCTATTCCATCAGACTTGGATATAGGAGAAAGAAGCACAGGAAGGTTGTATAATATAATGGAGAAAAGAAGAAAAATGTCTTCTTTGATGATGAGAAAAGTAGTCGGATGGGATGTTATGTGATGATGGTGGTGTGGTGAAAGTGATGAAAAGAAAAAAAAAGAGAAAATGTGATTGTAAAACTTTTTTAATTCTTGTGATTTAGGCGAGAGCGAAACTTCCAAAAAAGAGACGACGTGTACTTCCGGTGGAAACGGTTAGGCCGCCACATCACCCCGAACAGCGGCCGGCTATGGGGACTGGACCAGGTGCAGGGTTACCTCCTGCCCGTCGTATGAACGCTATTAAACAAAATAATCCAACTAAAGATATTTTATCAACTCCGAAAATGGGTATGTAATGCAATGCAAACGGATTTTACTCTTTATTTTATTTTCGCAGTATCTTACTGTAAAAAATGTCATATGCCACCATATATATATTTTGTACAGTGAAATGTATCATTAAGCAAGAAGTCAATACTGAGAATGCTGTTTATCACATACATTAGCCAAAAAAATAATAAATTCAAGAATATATACTTGAATAGGGAAAGGTTTAGTTATTTAATGAATATTATGCAAATTACACACCTGAGAATGCAGAGAATGAAGTTGTTTCCTTCCTTTTTCATCACATTCGTATGACACTATCTATTAAATATACCGTGTGCCACTACTCTACTTCTATTATTGCATAATGTTATATAACTAATATATAATATATTTGAGTATTTCTGACTATTCCGCCTTTTTAATTTCTTTGCCCTTGTTTCACTGTTGTACCAGCAGTTAACTGTCAGTCCGAAAAATTTCGATAATGCTTTGCGCCGAAAGTTACTTTTTTCCATGCTCACATTCTACACACAACTTCAGTCGGACAGAAAAACGTACTTTACTAACGAATATAGCTTTAGCTCTTACTACTACAACTTTCTTGGCTAATAATAACATTACAAAAATTAACCACTTTACTGTATAATTAATCGTCACGCACATTCGGTTACATCGTATGTTATGTGTGGTTTCTAGTAATTCGGTATATATAAGTGAACCTACATTTTATTATTACAAGCGCAGTACTTGGATTAGAGTGACGCTTGCTCGGTAATGTTTTTTCGGGATTTTTTCTATTTGTGGATAAAATATACGCTAAACACAGTATAGTGTAGGATTTTTATATGACGTTCGTCGTGATACATAACTTACATTATTTATACTGGGTTAGATACTCTTAAATCCTTTCAATAACCAATACAAATGATAGTTTGTGGATTTGAAATCAAATGGTGCTACGGCACAAAATTTGTAAACGGAGTGATAAAGTTTTTATCTCGAACTTATTTTTTTGACATCGCGAATCACTTTCGAAGCAATGAAAAAGGCGTGGAATCGTGCCCAGGACCGTCCGGGTGTTGGACAAAACAACGCTTAAGAAAGAAAATCCTTGTCTCTCAGTCACACAAACAGTCTCTAAAGCGCAGCAATAGGTTTTCCCAAATGATCAGATTCTCTATAATATTTCTTTGCGGGCAAAGGTATTTTTTTCTTCCTCTTGATTAAATGTCTTTTCTTGTTCTCTAATTTCGTATTGTCCCGTCTTTATACATATATATTACGTAATAGAAAACTTGTACCGTTTTACTACTATCTATATAGTCTTTTATTATTACTGTTGTGGTTATAATCTCTAGATTTTTATAACAGTATCATATATATTTTATATATCTCCGTAATAAATATTCCGTATATACTATTTATATAAATGTGGTACTCCATTTTTTGTCGTTTGAAGCTCTCCGTATTTGTCATTACACATATATATCTATATATCTGCTATCCCTTCCTTTTTGTGTCAATATAGTATACTGTAAAATGTGTTTTACGTTCATATTATCGTGTTTTGGATACAGTTTACCGTTACACTTTATTACACAAGAGACATTTTACATTATGAAATAAATCGGATGCCAGGGTACCGTCAGGATGGCATATGAAAAGTTAAAGTAGAGGAAATTCCTCATTTCCTGCAGGGTCTTTGTCATGATAATCATGATGAGTGTTCTCTTCTCTGTGTTCTTCTGTGACAAAGTCAGATACAAGAACTACTCATTGTTTTCCTTTCTTGTTATACGACACTTTTCAACTTCTCATTTTCCTTCAGATACTCAGAAAAGTAAGCATGTATCTGTAACCCACTTCAAGTAGATAGTATTTTGCTTCAACAAAGCCGAAACGTTCAATTCTGATCACACAAAAATAAGAGGAAAATGTGAGGCAGGTGCAATCCACACAAGAAGATTTTGAGGGGTAGAGTGATGTAAACATGTAATTTTTTCAGAAACTCTCTAAAATGCCATATTGTTATGATTTTCTCCTGTTTTTTTTGTTTGCAAAGACCCGCCACACAAACGACACAAGAAATGTGCATCATTTTTTTGGTTACGACTTCACTAAACTGACTGACGATTGACGTTGACGTGATTAAATAAAAACAAAAAAATGTACTCATGTCATGTTAGCTTATATTTTTCTCTAGAGTCGTTGTTCATTTCATACACAAAGAAAAAGTTTAATATATTCAAACAAAATGAGTTCTCTCTTCATGGTGTAACGTTGCGCAGTGGGTGTGTGACACTTTCTTTTTTTTTACGTTTTTTGGCATATTACGTTATTTTTACAATGTTTTTGTATGACTATATATGTGTGTATGTTTGTTGTTGATTTTGTTTGATATATTTAACAGCGGGGGCGTAACTCCGTCTCTCTCCTTCTTCTTCTGTGGCAGCTTACGCTTTAAACTGTTCCTCGTAAAATACTTACAAACATTTACCTACTACTACTATGTACTTACTACTACTTCTTCTTCTGCTACTGTTTACATTTCTTACTTTTTGGCTTTTGGCTACTGCTGCTGCTGTTCTGCTATGTGATCATGTTGGAGAAAGTATATTTGGGTGGTGTGGTGGGTTGGGATTTAAAATTCCAAGGGTATGTGACAACTAAAATAACTCTAACTCTACTACTAAAACATTTTGCTTTTGTGTATCCTTTACGACGTATCTTTTCTTGTACCTGCTGTCGTATGATTTTGAGATCTTGTAGCTAAACAGTACGCTTAAATTGTCGTGTTACACTAATATTTTATTAAAATGACAAGCTGAGAAAGCGTAAGACGTTTACTTAACACTTTCTTTTCTTTAGCACTAGCTTGCGAAGCGCCTATGATAGACAATGATCGACTATTTATGATCTAAAAGTGTGAGCAAAATTAGGACGACGAGTAACACACCACCGACCGTTAGTAGTTGTTGAGAGTTAAATAATTGTCCATTAATATACCACTCGCTCACTGTCTATCACTTGTACTAATCTTTGTAGAAGTAGACGTAGTGGTATACTGAATGAAAGCGAATGAAATGCACTACAGTCAGCAGCAGTTTTGTAGTTAGTACTTTTGGATAAATAGCTGACGTTTTACATCTCTCTGTGAGTAATAAAAAGCATAGTTTTGTGTTGCCAAATTGTACACGTAAATACATATACAAACATACATAAGCATTTTTGTCCTTTTATCAGTACCTCCAGCGGTAACGTAGTAAACTTTTTAGTCTTTAGTAAAACAAAGTTAATTTTTAATGTTATGTATGTGTATAGTCAGTCGAATTTCTTTCGAATCAATGCTCTCGTGTTAGTATGTGTAGGTTTGCTAGATTTGTACTACCCTTTCATGATATGCATAGCTGATGTTATACCCTCAAGTAATCTATTATCCTTTCACTATGATAAAAAAAAGTTTGCAAACTTTAATTCATATGTTACATGTCCTGTCATCTCTGTAAAAACGGAATGAAACTTTGTTGAACATGTGGGAAATGAATAATTTATGGTTTTCATTGGTGTCTTTGTCAATTTTCTTTTCAGTGGGAATGGGAGTACCCAATCCAGTTAATGGAATGGAGATGAAAGAAAAGTCATGAGTTTCTGTGATTTCCGTGATGAAGAACTGCTTCCTAATTGTTGATAAATTGCACTCTTTTGGGCACAAACTATTGTGTGTTGCTCTTCCTATCTCTTTCTCAAAGATATTATATGAAGATAGTATTTTATGATTATTATCAATTGTCATATAAAGTCTTTAAAGTCGCCAGAAGTTAGTACGGTTACCTTTTTTATTTTAATTAAAAAACGTTTGGTGTTATAATTAACATAAATGGACAGTACAGTGCATCAAAATTTACAACTAACTAGGGAACCGATTTGTTAGTAAAACGCTAAATCAAAAATGTTCCACTGAGGACGATGCATTTGGACCTCCTGAATCCAATGGTAATGAAAATCCCGAATGGTCACATTGACGCCCGCAAAAACAAATTTGCAGGAATCAATGCGACCATTCGTGATTTTCATTGTTCCCATTGGGTTCAAGAGGTCCAAATGCATTGTGTTTAGTGGAACATCTTTGATTCGGCGTTTTAGTAACAAATCGGTTCCCTTGTAAGTTATCTATGCATAGTATTAGTTTAATTCCCTCTTTCGTCACTGTTGTGACATTAAACGGTTTCTACAAAAAGCGAAAACTTTTTATCGATTTTTTTCTTCAAATTTCAATTTTACGTACCAATATTTATGCATCACGCGAGGACATATACCTACATATATATACCTAGAAATAGTTATATTCATATGACATAGGTACTAAATAAACATATATCTATACATGAAAATATATGCATAAACAAATATATTTCTTCAAGAGTAACGGTTAAGCTACTTGCTAAGATTAAGCAGTTGATCTGTTGTAGACTCTCTTTGTTGTACAAACCAAACATAAAACAAAATTTCAAGGAGACCTTATTAACAAAAACATAAAAAATGTAATGTGGCGATATGATGATATGATATTATTTAGCATTTAGTAAGTTCATATTTCACACAATAAATTGGCTGTACAGGAAAAAAAATCGTATTACAGAATGTCCGTAGAACAAAAACATAGCAAAAACTTAGAGGCAGAAAAATTTCATGTAAAATACAGATTGTAGATACACATACCTACAAAAACATTATTACCAGTCTGGAAAAGAGGTTTTTGTTCAACAAATCTGCATGTTTATATATACATATATTGTATTTACCCCGCTATGTACTTATTCTCTCTCTCTCACTCTCTTCATCTCACTTTCTCTCACTCCTCTGTAATTAGTGTACTGCTGTAGAAAGCAACGTGTTATTGAAAAACGAGTAAATATGTAATAGAAACAGAGTGCGTCTTATGTATTAGCCGTAATTATTGTGACACAGAAAAAAACGGCCGTGCTCAAAAGTTTTTGTTTTGCCAGAGATATTATATACAACATAGAATCTTACATTGATTTCTTCAACTTTCAGGTAACAGCGAAGCCAATTGTGTAAATGACATATTATTATTATATTTAATATATATTTAATACCGATAATACGAACATACATATTAACGTCAGGAATCTGATCCCATCATCAGTAAATTCTTTTTAAGACAAATCTTTTAAAATGTGACTCCAGATAATAAATATACAATGTCATTTTGTTTCGGGTTCAACAAACGGAGAAAGTTATCATTTTTGGGTCAATCAATTTTTATCCAGTACACATAATCAGTGCAGGTACAGACATTCACCAGTACTACATGCATATTATACCTTATATATCTAAAGCTATTTAGTGAATAAACTTAACGGATATAAATCACTTTTGTGGTAAGAAGCGGATTCAGCAGAAGTTGGAGGAAAAAGGTTGAGAACAGCAAATCCATGTATTATCCGACTTTCCAATTACCTGTTAGAATAAAAAGAGAATTTCCGTGCGTAATAATAAGATGGTCTAACCAACGAAAGAGCACACACACGAGGAAGCGACAAATACATGTATATTATATAACATCAAAGTTCTAATAGTAATAATAATAATAATAGTAATAAGAGCACGGAGGAAATCAGGAAATTACTACAACAATGGATATTTTTGCGTGTGGTTGATTGTTATTGGAAATGGCGGATAACATAAGAAGAAGCAGAAGAATAAGAAAATGGAACAGGAAGATGGAGATGAAAATCAATGATGAAACAATATCCGTTGTGAATGCATACAATAAATCATTAAAATCTCTTTACAAAATTAATAAATACATAAACACATAATGCCATATAGTGGAGCAGGGGGTCCAACTAACTGGACTTGGGACCAAGAAAACATGGAATGGGCGACTAATACGAATAATACATACATACTTCTTACTTCTCGTCGGATTTATAAGCAGCTTTCAAAAGATACATATACTACTACTGATTACTACTACTACTCTACATTTCTCCAGCTCCTTTCATCTTGATAATCTTAAAGTCATTGGATTCTACCTAATGGGTGTAAATTGTAAGGGGGTCTTGGAATTTAAAACAGAACACTTTGGCAAAGATGCAGTACGTATGCTGCTGCTGAGTCATCTTATTTTGTAAGAGAGATGGTTGAGAACCAACATGATCTCATTACCAATGACGAAGAACGAGCCTTTGCCAAAACTTTATCACATTGTAGCTGTTGTAAGCAAGCATTTACTTGGGCAAATTACGTTGTCATTAATCATCATCGTCATGACAATACAGTTCCAAATATTTACATTTGCAACGAATGCAACTTGCTTTATTATCCAAAACGACATGTTATATGTTATTGTCATGGCCTTAATATTGCCGGTAACTTAATTGTAAACGAAATTAATGAGGGAAAACATAAAGATGCTGTGATTGTTCCCAGTTCATCGGGGGATGGATACTTTTCAATTGCATTTCCAAAACTCATTACAATTTACGATGCAAATCATCATTTTATGGCCAGTTTACATCAGGTTATGAGAAGTCAGCATGATGAAGCATTTTATTTATTTGATGAACTTGTAGAGAGCCAAGAACAGAAAAATGTAATGGGACATGGCTTTGCTTTCCCTCATACGTTTATC
>JAHZNB010005575.1:1345-21647 GCA_027744295.1 Callyntrura guangdongensis
AGCCATGCTAACTTATCTATGAACATATCGTGTTCTCGTATATCGTATTGTACCGTCATAACTTCCGTGACTGGTCGTAACATTTGGTAGTACAATGTTGCGTCGTTCGATTATAGCAGCGAAGTTTCTTGTGGAGGCGGGCGCGGTTAGTTAATTTTGACTCTTTCCCTGGTGATATTAAGTTGCTTCATTGAAATCTAATGTCACCATCTATTAGTGACTGTTTGTCCGGAAATTTATAACTTCGTTTGAAATACAGGTTACGGTGCTTAAAAATGGATCAGCTCCGTTATCAGTTTTGCAAAATGTACGTAAGGCTCACAACAGATTTGGCGTTTTTTCACCATGTCGGAGAGTTGTCGGTAGGACTTCATTTAAACCAGAATTTGATACCAAACATGGGCTATTTGGTTCGTTTTTTATTTATTTTTTTGATAATTTTATATATTGTCACTTGTTGCCATTTACGAAATATTAAAATGGGGCATTTAAGTTCACTTAAATGATACCCAATTACTCCAATTGCGATGTAAATTCCAAATACAAGTTATTAATTTACAATTATAATAGCTGTGTGGGCTTCTAATCATAAGACTATCACGACGGATATAACTAGTGATTTATCACCAACATCGCTACGAAAACCTTCATCATCAAGCAATGTTTTGGGAAAGAAACGCTCTAAATTAAAAGGAACTACAAATGCGACGATTATGGATGAGTACGGTTACAATTACGACGGAGAACAAAGTTTTCAAATAACAGCATATGCCGTTTGTGACGAATTCGATCTAAAAGGAATGCATAAAGGGTTGGTTGCACAGGGCTTATACATTCCAACCGTCCTCTCAGATGGTATAAACAAAATTGACTAATTAACTTATTTGAACTAGCGTAAAAATTATCGGGATTTACATTAAATTTATAAATAATTAAATTTTTCAGACTTAAGCAACGTTATCCATGTTTCGGCTAAATATCCTATTGGTGATGAACCGCGAGAAATCTTCTTTTTTCGTGAAGGTGTCGTAGTGTTTTGGAATGTTCCGTACTTAGAAGTGGTCAACGTACGCAAGTAAGATTATTTTTGTAATAATCATAACCCGAAGAGTAGTGGTAATCTGTCATATTGTTAGTAATAAATGAGTCGTTGACTTCAGATTTAGCTAAAAAAATTTGAAGAATAAATGGTTTCCTGTTTTGTTTTAAAACGGGACGAAATACGTTCTGCATTAACAAAATTATTTTATACTTTGCTTTTGGTTCCTGACACATGTAATTATAAGAAATTTGTCAACTGTCAATGTAAATTGTTTAACTACATTTGCTATAATACTGTGACTAATTATTTTTATTTTTAATAACATCAGATCAGCAGAAATGACTTATATGTACTATTTATGATGAACTATTTATATTAATGCGTATTTACTGTAAGCATTAAATCTCACCGTCAACATTGCTATGCTTATTTAGATTTTTAAAGGAATACCAAGACGAAAGTTACAGTGAAATCGAAATCGAGGAGGAATGTGAATACATGAGTTACGAACACAGCGATCAGGCGTAAGTGGTGTGATTGTATTAAATTTTGAATATTGATTTTATTATTCACTGAATCGGCTACAGTTATTGTCACATTCATTTATTTATAGGGCAACGCGTTTGGTTCGTGGAAGGGTTATTTTAGGCAGTGATTCTTCTAATAAGTTATTGGAAAAATACGCGTTTGCCAATGCTCTCGCATCGTCAGTAAAATTAGGCATATGGGAAGGAACTCTTGAGAAGTATGTCGAAGGAATTGAGCACATTACTGAGGTATTATTCCATAGCAAACAAAAAACACCTTAACCGTTTATTATTTAAAACTGAACCTTACTAATATTAACAAATTCTAAACAAACAAGGTATTGAAACGAGCCGAAAAGATAAAACTATCACGCGCTTCTGGAGAGATACGAACTTATTCATAGTTAAACAACATCGGTTACTTTTACACTTTATTGCATCTAGTCCACGTTGTCAGAATAAAAATAGAAAGCTTCATCTAATATTAAATGAAAGAAACTTTAAAAAATAACAATACAGGATTGTTTTCACAGATATTTAAGAAAATACTACATAGTATATGATAGGGTGACTCTTAATGCACAACTGTATTTTATACTGTTTATGATTATAACACATGAATGTTCATCCGAATGCAAACAGACAATAAAATCAAAACATTCCTCGTTCAAACCACTGGTGTGTATTGCATAATATTGACATGATTAAAATACAATGTTTGGTTATTTTACAACATAACCATTAAATTATTTTATTTTAGCTTTAAAATGCAATGAATTTACCTACTTTATCTTTCAATCTTGAGGTATACTTTGTTGACCGCTAGACAAAACGGCGAATTTGGACGTGATCAAACAAAACAACAATAATTATAGTAATAAATATAATTTGTGTATAACAAAGAATTTTGGTTACATGAAAGATTTTCATGCAAATAGTGTGCATTCAGTAAGTATACGCATCAATTACGTAACAATAATATAATCATCATAAAATGTAGTAATAAGATAAGAATAATATCCGACGACGTATAAGCAACAAATGCACCTCACCATCATTATGCTTTCGTTCGCCATATTATTTTATCCTTACTTCTCCCGAAACCAACAGTGACAATAATACCTAATATAATAATTATAAACATTTAAAATTGTTAATTCCAGTATTTACTCTTAACACGTTAGCTTCATTCAACCAACCTGAAAGGTACATACATATACATAAAATCCATACACATGCTGTTGTGCTACAGGTCTACATATTTTCAGATGAGGTTATTTCTATAATATACACTAGTACGGATATTATTCTTCGTCACCTGTGTGATGATGTGATAAATTAGAGAGGTTATCCTCATTTTCCTCAACAGCATTTCATATCATTATTAAGAGTTAGTTACATCGTGCATGTATAATTTTTAAATACAAGAGGTGTTTACAGGAACATAAATATTAGCATGAATTGTTGCTCATCTAAGTCTGCACATGATACTATTACGTATAATATATATTTTAGTTTTTACGAATTATAGGTCACCTAACATCTACATGAAAATTGTAACAACAATTACACGCTATTTATTATTATAGTATCTTATGTACATCGTAGATATAGAATAATATTATATATAATAATATATATTTATATATATATTTATATATATGATTATGGAGTTCATCTGTTCTGTATATTTCTAAATATATCATAATTGTAGTTTGTTTTATGCACGTACTTAAAATGCATATACCGAGTACATTAAATTTCAGAAATCACGACCACGAGCTACACATTCCAAACCATTAGTTTCCATCAAGTATAAAGCAACAATTCTGTCTTTCGACATCCGGCACACAATTTTCCTTCACGACGTATGTTTTAAATATATACAATGATATTGATTACGTGAAATACGCCCAAGTGAAAATAAAACTTACAATTTTGTACTCATCAACACTTGAACGCGGAATTGTCCCAATATACACGAATCATGCCAGTCGTAAAAAATTTGTTCCTTGACTATCCGAGTTCAAAATTCGAGTACATAAATCGCCATTTTAAACCAATGTTGTAATGGTATAATAAAGTTGAAGGAGTTTTTGTATGTGAACTGGAAGGCAAGACTTTCGATCATGAGTTACTGGATCCAGACACAACCATGATAAAGCATTGTAGCCTTCCAAAACAAACCTATAAATGCAAAAAAAGTATTTTAGCAACTGACTGAAAAATACTAAATGGGATAACTAGGAGTTAAATCAAGGTGTAAATAAACTTGCCTTAGTACATCCGTTGTAAATTGAGAATCAAGTGGATGTTGTTTGGCATTGGATTGTTGTTGTAGAGGATCATCAATATTATGAAGAATATTATGCGAATGTAAATGCAAGGCTGATTTAAGAAATACAGCAGCTCCCTTTTCAACGGATCGTTGAGGACAAGAAGACCAAAACCAATTCGGAAGCTTTCCAGATGGAGCAGTCGACACAAAGTATCCTAATGCCAATGGCTGTTGCAACAATGTTCCCAGTTCTTCGCCTGAATCTCCACGTCCACCGTTCTAAAAACATTGAATTTGAACGTCAATACTTGCATACTTTCTAAAAAGTAATACTAAATTAAGTACGAAAATCTTGAATTTATGAATATGATCTTACCCGTCCTTGACCACCGGATTGAAATGGAGACTGTCTACCAGAAGCTCCCAAACCTCCAGGACTACCAGGTTGAGAAGCTGAGTCCCTTCTAGGACTACCAACAGGACTTGGAGCTCCAGGTCCAGTATCAGCCCAACTAAAGATGTCGTTGAGTTGCAAGTCCTATACGAAAATGGATGTACTTGTTGTAACTGTACACACAAATGAATTTATCGTAATAACCACGATTCTATTACATACCTGCATTCCGTCAATGCCATCCGACATATCCTCCTGCACGTTGATAAACAGTAAATCTTCATCTCCTAAATCTGGACCATTGATATGTTGCTCTTGAAAGGCTGTTTGTGATGACTGTAAAAAAATAAGTAAAAAGTTACGTAACGAAAGCGTTTCAAATATATTTACAAAATAAAATTAATCACATAATATAGTAGAAAATATTTGAAAAGAAAAGAAATATTTTTATTGTCAATATTACCTGTGTAGTAGCCGATGTAGGGAAAACTAAAATGTGAGTACACGAGACATCCTGTGGTGTTGAAAGCGAAGACGTCGTACCTGATGCAGCAAATCGTTCGTCTGGAGTGAAAATATCTGGCATTAACCGTAAACAACTGTCTGGCTCCAGAGAAACAAGACAAGCAGAAAGGACACAAGGTGTGTCAGCGGGATATTGCAGGGAGCACTGATGGCATGCAATTTTCAACTGATTTGAAGCCCTTAATAAACTTTTTCTACTAAGAAGCGTGCTCCATGTTTCGAGCTCTCCGTGCCCTACTCTTCCAAGACGCCCTACAACAAGTCTCCAAGGTTGCACACCTGTCGACATAACTCCAAGAATGAAATCCATCAATTTTTGAAGTCCGTGTTTTCTAGCTGACGCTTTTCTTCGTTTAGAACGGTTAGGAACGTAAATGCTTATGGTAGTCGTTTCCAACAGCTCTCCACGTTCGTCTGTTGCAGATGCGAGCAACCAACGCTGATCTTCACTCAAACAGTAAGCAACATAAAGGACGGAAGGAGCATTTGGCAACGGAGAGTTTCCAGCGGCTAGTGCATTTCCACTACTAACCATACCTCCAACTGTGTGCCCTTGCAACCCATTCAACCATTCTACTCCTTCTGATACCTTCTCTTTGGTTGGAGCAAGAATGTATGGTGGTGTGAACAGCCTATATGAACCTTTCTTCTTTTCCTATGGGGCAAGAAGATCACATATGTAGTACACACAGCTGCACTATAACTTTAACACTCAAATCACAGTTGATATATTACATATATGCATATCTACTTACATCTTTGCTCTTAATAAAAAGTTCAGCAGCAGCTGCTGGACCAAAACCAGTTAGTGATTTTACATTGTTTTGATGTACTAACAGTCGTCTGCATTGTGAGTATACCGTAAGAGCCATTGCACGCATTTGATCATTCTTTAAACGTGTTTCTAGAGTACTATTGCCGAGGTTCAAAATATCTTCCAAAGAAATAACCTGCCAAAAAGACAAATTTGGAAATTACTTATTGCAAACAAACGTTGCAGTAACGCAGCAACAATGGTCACACCATAAATCTTACACATCAATACACAATCTAACACAATTACCTGCAATGTTAAATTATTTTTAATATTGTCCGGTAATCCAGTTAGCATGGAGGAGAAGCACCTCAGTAAACCAAGGCTGACCATTCTGTAATGGGTAATTAAGTTTAAAACAATGTTATTTATTTAATAATATAAATAATTTTATTGGTAAAAGTTCACTTACCTATGGAGATCCTCACTGTCAGACCTAAATCCGCAAGGTTCTATAAAATACACAACTAGTGCAGGTGGATCACGTTCTTCATCATCTGGATTTTCCTGTGGCTGGCACTCTTTGTTTGCAGCTTCGGGCTCTGTATTTTAGACAATTTTGACCAATAATTACGCATGTTTCTGCTGATTTAAAATAAAATGAAAGCATGAATAAAGTTTATGAAATGAGAAAAGCTCACCATATTCAGATTTTGGGGTAGGTGGTCCCTGAGACATTAAACCAGGTTCCATACTTGGAGGTGGCATTTTTGGAGAAGGAGCTGGTCTTTCTTGTGAGTAAACCCTAGACTGTGTGTTATGATTATGATGACTTATATCGAATAAACTCTGGTCCAATGAGATCGTCGATAGTTTCCGAGCCAAAAAATATTTGCAGACCTAAATAATAAACCGATTTATTGATAAATAAAAACTCAATATTGAAATAAGGAAGTGTATTGTATGTTAAACATGGTTTCAATTTTTACCTTTGCATAAAGCTTTAATACAGATGAAACTGGAACATCAGGAAGCAAAGTGAACCATTCGTCAAGAGGTTCAGACGCCCATCGATTTGCCGCTGCTTTTCCAACTCTAACAACCCCATCCTGAAAAACTTTATTTACTGGGCAATGCTTACCCAGTTGGCATACCTAAATTTTTTATTAATTTGATTATTTTCTTCAGTAGAAAATTTTTTTCGGGATAAGTAGAAATGGTTAGCGACATACCTCATACATTGAAGAAAATTCACGGAAAAACGTTTTGACTCTATGAATAATTACATCACTGTCGGGACAAACCACCATGTAAGCTACATCTCTGGGATATGCGTAAGGCTCCAGAAGTAGTTTCTCCCAAAATCGAATGGCTAAAGGACTTAATGATAGCCAATCTTTTTCGCTACCAACAAGAATTGATGGAATTGGTTGTGGGTCACATCTGTCATCCGTACCTTTTTAATACAATTTAATGAATACATAAAAATACGATACTACAGCGGTTACCAACTATCGAGAAAATCGAAATATTTTTGATTAGCTACCTCTGCCGGCAAGACGGTGAAACTGCCGCCACGTCAATGGTCCTGACACGGTGTACTGTGCATCCCATGCTTTAGCATGGACCGCATCTTGCAATAGAGGATGTAAAGCTTTCATTACTTGCATGATGTCCTGTTAATAGACAATAGTAATTTTGACTCTCTGATTTGAGTTTGCCGACCATTTTAATTTTTAAGGTGTTTAACTGCATAATACCGCAATCACATACCTGACTGGATTTCGGACCCTTAACCCAAAGAAATTGCCATTTATGTAATAAATTCGTGCTGTTCTTAATAGGCATCATTTCTTCAGGAAGTCGCGTATAACCACTTCGACCACTCGCTTCTACCATGACAGTTCTCCCATGCTCTAAGGCTATAAGTGCTGCTCTATTCGCGTCAAGGTTTTCAAGGTAATTTATCTGCCAGTCCGACCAACTGAGTATATACATAGAGTACAAATTAAAATACTAGCCTAAATTTTCAAAGATTTACAGATCTGATAACATTTAAATTATTGTATCAGATAGGGGCGAAAGCACTTGATTAGTTCGTCATCGTATTCAGATGAACTATGCACTCATCATGTCAATATCATGGTGTTTAGTCAGAATTATATTTTGTAATAATTGATGACGTACCCATTGCTGACAACTTCTCCTGTGAACCGAGAGGCAGTGCTTGCTCCAAACAGAAGCAAACACTGTTCTTTCAACATATCAAGAAGGAAAGGTGGCACTGAGTCAACAATGTTTGATGCTGCAGTGAGATCTCTGTCCGTATTTAGAGCCACTGCATTCGTATACTTTGGATCTAGCAAAAGGAAGGACTGTTTCTTTCTCTCGTACCATTCATCACTGGGAAGTGCAAGAGGGGCTAAAGTACTTGTAGTAATCTCATATTCATCTTCATAGAACAGTCCTGACCGATGTGCCAAGCTAAAAGTATGGAACGTACGTTTAATAAGATTTTAAGCTTTTTTTATTATATACATAATTTAAAACAACTTTACACGATTTACCGTCTGTTGGCGCTTGCACTAAAGCCACAGTTACATCGCACTGCCTCTTCTTCTGGAGATGTGTCTTGAACGTAGATTCCTACCTCAGATCCGCGAATATTGCCGATAATCTTATTATTGGCGTTACATACACACATAGTACAGCTATCGAAGTTATGGTCTCGGAACAAACCGATAACTGAATCTGATAGGGAAAGGGTAACAACCAAAGCGTGTGCTTCGGGACCACGTGGGCTGTACATTTGATGATTTCCAGGATGATTAGGCATTGAGTTATGAGTTGGAGGCCCATGAGGACCCTGCTTCAGGTACATGTTATTTGAAGGGGGAGACCCCATGTCAAAGGGTGTTCCTAAAAACAACGCATGTTATTGTGAAACTATCCCATAAATCTTAAAAATTTAAAATTATCAATACAGTTACAATGCCACAACATACCTCTAATGGAAGTAGGGACTGGAGATATAGGTGATAATCCTGGTCTTAAATGAGCAGGATTAGGAATATTTGGTGTCAACGGATGTTGAAGTTGGACCTGAGTAGTTGTTGATGCAGTCGTATTGGCTGGTGGTGTTGGGGTTGGAGTTGGCTGCGGTGGGTTTTGCCAGGTTGCCTTGTACAATAATACACCACCGGAAAGTGGCAGCGGTGGTTCCTTCTGACTCGGCAGTACTGGTAGCGGGGAATATTTGGAAGAACCTAACATCTTATATACGGTCGCCGGTTTAAATACATACGACCAATCCTGATAATGCATTCGAAAAGCCTGCTGCGGGCCACTTTTCAGAAACAAACTACTTTCCAGTCTTACGTCCATTCCATCATCTGGAGGACTGCCAAGCACAGGGTAATTATCTGATGCTTTCCGTATACACATGGAAGTATCAGAGAGGCCCTCCATTGATGGATTATCAGTTTGTGGACCACAAGGGGAAGCAACAGGATTGTGTTCAGGGGGAGTTGGAAACATTTTTGAAAGTTCTTCGGGCCTTAACATACTAAACCCACTTTTACTTTTCGCTCCACTGTTGCATGTGATAGTAGACAAACCGGCATCATCAAGTAAACTTGCAGGTTTGTTAGACCCAGGAGGTGTTGGAACTTGGAACTGTTAAAATATATTTAATACTCGTATAAAACTAT
The DNA here is from genome assembly GCA_027744295.1 of Callyntrura guangdongensis. Classification (NCBI taxonomy): domain Eukaryota; kingdom Metazoa; phylum Arthropoda; class Collembola; order Entomobryomorpha; family Paronellidae; genus Callyntrura; species Callyntrura guangdongensis. Next base: position 10,576 of record JAHZNB010005575.1, read on the forward strand.
GATATTTTATAATAACGTATTAGCACGATCTCTGCAAAGCTATTTACCGTTTCATCACTGGATGTGTCAGAATTATCAAATATTTGATCAAGGTCCCTGAAGGAAGGTTGAAGGCCCTCGTTAGTAAACAAGTTACCAGCCCCTTTGCTGTTTCCTGCGTCACGTTGGACAAAAAGAGCCCTTTTCTTCCTCCTTTAAGATTACAAATTTAATTAAAACTTTAATAAATCACTACATGTGCATTTTACGGAGGTATAATGAAACAAACAGGAGATCACATATTAGTAAAATAAACATTCAAATTCAGAAGAACTACGAGGACATCATTCATCAATGCTATAATATAAGAAAAACCCCTGTAACAATAGTAAAACAATAAAACAAAGTAAATGACATCCATACCTTAATTCCATTTCTCTTAAACCCATCCATGGTTACCATTGGGGTATGGTGGTGCTCATCTTCAAATTCATATGGATCAGCTTTTCGTTTTCGAGATTGAGACCTATCTTCTCTACCAAGGCCCAAAAAGCCATGTGGAGTGTCAGGGGTTTTTCTTACACCCCAACCCCAACTGTACAATGAGGCAAGACTATTTCCTTCCGCAGTTTTCATTCTTTTTACTGGATGGTTTAACCTAAGAACCAAATAAATATCCACTAATAATTATACCATTGCCTCATTTTAATAAAAAGAAATTATCGATTAGTATACACCAAACAGATAACCCACCAGGCTTCCAATGTCGTATAATCATACAATGTGTTGGATGGTTGATTAACATTCTCCTCCACTAATAATGGTTCATAATCTTTACTAGGTAGCACTGGGCGCTTAAGGGTTCTAAGAATGCTTCCAAAGGACACCGGTAGTCCTGTTGCAGGACCTGAATTGGCATTAGTACCGTGTACAACTGAGTCCAGCTTTGGAGCTTCATTACTATTACTGCCAGTTGCAGCGCCAGAGTTTCCAAGTTCCATAGGCTCTATTTTAGCACCATCAATTGTAGATATTGCCGGCGAAAATACCTGTAAACAAAATCCAAATAAAAAGTAGTTCATTATATCTGTTCGACTTGATAGCGTCGCGTTGCATGGACACATGTAAAATATCAACGAATGGAATTGATTTATTGGATTATTTAATTCCTGCGCTATGCTTTGACATACGGGCATGTAAAAGATCAATATTATTTGTATGTGCTTCAAACTATTCAAACCATTATTTTATGTAGTTTTCTCAAAAACGCTTCCAAAAATTAGAACATAAACTAAAGCTCAAATCAAACGCATGTATGATAGTTATATCGAAAACAGAATTCTTCAATTTACACAATAGTAACTTTTCCATCACCTCTGCAATAGTTCAATTATTTTGTTTCTACGAAAAACTATCCGTTTTAAAGGCCACCAAGCTACAGCATTAGCCGGGACTTTTATGAACTTTGTTCGCATGTGAAAATTAAGCTTTTAGAAAAAGGAACGACGTATAAATGCTTAATCTAAATGAGTCCTATTATACATAAGACATTGACGGAATTCATGGTAGGTTAATATTACACACAGTAGCACTGCGTTATACACAAACATTCTTGTTAAAATAAAATAAAATTCGTTTGCTACATTTCATCTCTACGCCTCTTTCCAATAATATGTTTAAGTTATTACTACGTATGCTTGTACCTGATTCGACAGGGACGAAACAGATTTAGGACCAGTGTTGTCAGGAGTCTGCACGGGTAGTTTTTCACTGCTACTTGGTTGAGGACTTAATGTCGGCATCGGTGGCTCAGGTTGAGATACTGATGATGGTTGAGAGCGTGGAGTAGCTAACGGAGAAGGAACTATGGAGGCTGGAGATGCTCCAGGTCCTTCGCTGCCTGCTCCAGTATTGGTTCCACATTTGTATGACGGAGGGCCTCCAAGTGGAGTTCCAGGAGGAGCGTTTAATCTGATAAAACATTTAAAAGCATTAAAAACATACCCACAATTCACTTTAAAGTATAACTAATATTCCACCATGTATGTTTGGAGTTATACGATGAGTTTACTTAAAGTATGTATTTATGTAATGTTTATGACAGATTGACACAGATGATTTTCAAATAGGTGGGCAACTTTTGTGAATTCGTGGACGCCCCAATATTTACAAATTGAAGTACAAGCTCTAACTTGCTTGTACTGAAGGTGAAGGGGAATGGTTTATTTAGAGATAAATGAGGCCCGGAAACATAAAATACGGCCTTTGGTGTGTGCACCACAATTTGTTAAGTAGCTCGATTGGCTGAATAACACGTCACCGATAAACAGTGAGTAATGTTTTACATTCGTATTATTGATAGTAAATTAAGCTTTCAGGTTTGTTATATATACAATGCAACAACATTAACATCACGGTTGACAGTCAGCAAAAGTTGCAAAAAGTATTTAAGAACACAACAACAACTGAAGAATGAAATTAGTGATAAACGATGAAAAGTTTTCATTTAAAAGCCGTGATTATCTAAACAAGAGTTTGTAGTACAAACACTGGAAATTTCGATGAATATTCTCAATTTATTATAAATTAATAAACTTTTCAGTTTCATATTTAAGGACTGTTCAAAGCAACGTTAGATCACCGTCTATATATTAATCACAAAAAAACGTATTTACCGCAATATATGTTAACGCTCAGGCGCACAAACCTATCGGTAGCCGGTAGCGTCCTTGACAAGCAACATCGCTTATAACATACAGTAACATGCGGTAACTGACACTTTGTAGCCTAACATTTGCATAACTGCTAATGATTAGCAGTAAAAATACTAATACTGGTACTAAAAATTTCGTGTTGACTTATCGAGAGTTATTGAGGATTTATGATAAGCTTCAATATCCTGATAGTTAATGATCAAGCCGAGACTCAATAAGGCCGCAACTCATTTTGCAAACACTATGCTAATCTTAAAATTCGTGATTTTTCGAGGAATCTTCATCCACTTTCAACTGATCAGCTAGCATGAATTTACGTTTTTCAGTAACCACAATGTTCACAATGGTAATATTAATGTCATCTATTGACTAATTATTGAGGAAGGCACCTGGTAGCTGTTTGCTGGTTGCCAAGTCCTTGGCTTTCAGATTTTATAGGCCCATTGACCATAGGTGGACCAGAATTTGTTGCAGCAGTAGGATCTTGTAATAATGACCAATGTGTAGCCCAACTTTCGATTTGTGTCAACTGTTGCGAAGACCGTTTGTGGAACGTGCTCTTTTTAACTTTTGAACCACTCTTTGTACTCTGACTGCCCGATAACATTCCTTTTGATCCAGATGGTCGCTTACATCTGTAAGGTAAGTAAGAATCATAGAACATAAATTGTGTTACTGTTCGATGGACGCACATGAACTAATTGTAAATTGAAACACTTACTTGGAACAGGAACATCCTTGCTTCTTTGATGGATCGATGAAATCCCATTGACCGGCAGATTCATACGAATTGGTCGTGTTGTTTGAGAGAGACGCTTGATCACAAGCAGACGTATCGTTATTCGGTATTTTGTTTAGTTGATGAGATGGGAGCAAAGTTTCTTGCCATACGCGCTCTGGCAACAAGCCTTCAACCTTGTCAACCTTTAACGACGAAAATAAACATTAATATTGTTGTAAATACAAGTTTGTAGATTGGTACATAATTTTGCCAGTGCACAAGCAATTACCTTCTGCGATACGGTAAGAGAGCCTTGTGGTCGTCCTGGAGATTTTACTGCAGGACAAGCAGCAGTTTCGGAATCTTTTACTGTTTTATTCGCCGAAGATTTGCTTTTTAACGTTACAGGGGCAGATGCAGTGCTACAAGTGTTTGAAATACAAGACTCCAGTGATCTTGGTAAATCATCGAATTCCGTAATTAAAACGTAACACGCAGGATATCTCATACGAACTTCTCCAACATTCACTTCTATAACTGGTGGAATCCCTGCTGGAGAAACACCACTTGAAGCACCTTGGTTTCCGGGAGAGGGTTGTTGCTGGGAGACGCCACCATTACTGGCAGAATGAGGCGAGGAATGTGGTCCATGAGTTGAATTATTCGTTGATACATCGTACATTGGTGATTTCAATGCTGCTTCCACCGGATAAAATTGTTTCCATTCTTCCAGTATTTTTTGAGTGCCTGGATCACTCATCCTGTAACTTACACCGGTCAAAGTTCCAGCAAGACCGTATGGTGCCAAAATAACTGGCACGGTTTGGTTTGGCGACTGGCCCAACGATAAATGCTGTTTACCTACACGTTTCACCGAGGGATGATGACGCACATCCACACTCATGCACACAGTACTTTCACCATGAACAAAAAATGCAAAGGAAAATGATAGCTGCATAGGAAAATTATTTCTATTGCTATTAGTGCTGTTACTTCCACTACTGCTATTACTTGCACTGTTACTAAGTCCTGAACTGCCACCAGCTTTTAATTGCTCTTCACTTGGCTGTATAAACCATTTACCGATTCGAACAAAATCTCTAGCCAGGAGACACCGTTCGATTAAATTATGAAGTGCTTTGAACAACAAAGTCCGACATTCGTAGGACAGACCGTTTTCCCAAGAGCCCTGCTCTGATTCCTGTTTCAACAGTTGAGAATGAACGAGGGTCGACAATTCCGGCTCTTCGCCGTACCAAAATATCCAGAGCTCTTTGGGACCACTTAAACTAGGACCACTATTGAACGCACTATTTGCTGAATTAAACATTGACTGTTGTGAATGAGGTGTGATTGGTGAAAGTGATGTTGAAAATCCTGGGGTTTGATGGGAATGTGGTTGACCACTTGAGGGATACGGAGGTGGGCCCACTCCAGAAGATCCCGAGTGATGGGAACCTGAACCAAGTATATGTGATGACATCATTTGCATGCTGTGTAAGCCAAGTTGTGGTTGATTTTGTTGGGATGAGCCAACAGGTCCTCCTGTAGGGCCCTGTTGGTGAGAATGCATAAAGTGTGGTGATGTTTGTGTGGGGGTTGTTGTGCCCGTTTGTGTTTGAAATAGATCTGGAGGCGATAGATGTTTGGCATTGGGGGAACGTCGCCAAACACAAAGAATGTCCGACGCCACGCAACGAGCATAGGAGGACAACACAGGATCGTCCAATGGTCCATGGGGTTGGTGGTGGTGATGATGACCCGACGACCCCAGGTACCCATCGGAGACCAGGCGACGCCATTTGATCCCACACAAGTCCGTTAATGCAAAGAAGTTGCTATGACAGTCCTCCAAACTAGCGCCGTTGTTCGGGTTAGTCATGGTCGCTGACCGTCACCTGTCTCCAGTGTCACTTAGCATGGCCCTGTTTGACCCCCATAACACGAGGACAATCAAGAAATCAAAGTGAGCACAAGGATTTTCACCTTTCAATGGCGACGAAGATGGCTGCTGAAGACTGGCTCTTACCTCTTCTATCTCTATATACACTCAACACTTAACTGACGGACGGCCAGCAGCAGACAACACAGACACACATACAACATACATACATACGCAACATTACCCTTATTCAGTGCCGTACCTAAGGCGTTCGCTGTAGCGCAACAACGACCACATATTATAATCATAATATTAACTGTGTATACATTCAACATATACCCAGAAACTGTTTCATTTTACAAGAACCTGGCCGCAGCAGTATCGTGCAAAACAAGTCTTCCCAAAAACATTGTTGAGTTGACCCGTTGTCTCTTATAGTTAGTTATAATACTTCAGTTTTCCGTTCATTCTCCCCGTCCGTACTCCCATCGTGTATCCCCACTCTGTGGAAAATGATTCCCCATTCTACGGTACACCAACCAGTTCATTCAATGTGCATACGCCGATGCGTTGAGTTTCTTCAAAGTACGTGAATTCCTACCTAATAATGCCGACAGTCTTTTTCTCGCTCCCTGAATCTTGATTTGATAGCATTGCTCAAGTAAAGTCAATTACATTATATGCATTCCTTTTGTTGTAGGTGCAGAACGTAATATTACGACGGCACTCCATCCTGGTGCAGTCACATCATCTCTCCTCACACACAGGTCTTTCTCAGGCATTTCTGCTTGTGCATTGTACGTTATCCCCTCGCATCATGATCATCATGAGACTCCCAAATACAACAGGATAACAAGTCAACAATTGAACCCGTAATGTATAACAACGAACGCTAACATCACCATGAAACGATGTAAACTATCCTTCACATCTCTTAGCACCAGACCAGCATCAAATTCAGAAACCCTACGCTCACTTATCTTCAATACACTGATAGGAATGTTCCACAACAACCAAAAATCCGCTGTTACTATAATGTGTACTGAATACTGCGTTTGTTAAAAGTTAAAGGAACTCCCGACGAATTACGAGGTTTCTCAACGTATGAGTAACGAGCAAGAGCAAACTCCTTACTAACTTGCTTCGTTTCTGTACATTTTTCTGCTACCACAACCGTCATGCATAAAATGTTTTTTAGAAATTAGAAATGTCATGTACTGTGTATCGTTGTAGAGGAATATTTAGGTACGTACTATTAAAAAAATAAAAATGTACTTACTCACAACTTGCTTATGCTTCGCTTGGTTCATTTTTGGTTATTTTTTCCTGTACTGCTGCTCGTTTTTTCCTTTTGTCGTTCAATGTTGTTGAGAAACCTTTTTCTCTCCCTACACTGTATTTGAGTGTTGTAGAACGCGACCGTTAGCTATTGTCTTGTCCATAACACTCTGTGTGGTCTTCCGGCCGCACAAAACAGACATACACGTTTTGTGTGGCATACATTGATGGCTACAAGAATACGATCAAAACATTTAAAATAGGTGCCACTACTTAACCAATGAAAACTTTGCTCATTACGAAAAACGCCATCACAATAACCAATAGGCAAGCTGACAAATGTACATTGGTCTGGTCTATAGTCTATACAGTGATTAAAGAGTTGAGAAAAAGTTTGCTCATTTGCATATAAGAACCAGTAAGCTATATAAACAACAGCAGCTGACCACATAAAGAAAAGACGCAGTGTGGTGGTACAAAAATTCAAATGAGCAATTTTTTTCTCAACACTTGTAATCAAGATCACATTATGGTGTATAATACGGTCATTAAACATTGATCATAAGTTTTCAATTTTCCTTTCCATTCCTCTAAACTTCACTCAATACTGATCCAACAACGTGCAACTATATTTCCTACAGATTACAATTTAGGATTTGTATCATTCTCAGAAAGTGCCATGTTTTAGAAAACTTAATTGCACTTCTAAACTTGTTTCCGTTCAACAGCCCTGCCCCAGGAACCCACTCGCTGTAAATATCCCCACGTCAGCAATAAAATCCAAATTTAGAACCTCATGGCGGCATGCAATCAGACAGTTAGTTCATAATTTGAATATTTGGATACGGTTAATTTCTAAAAAAAATTGTTTATCGTTTTGTTTAGTGCTACCCGTTTTCCTTCACAAAGATGTCTAGTTTTCTATATTACTTTGGAGGTCGTTCTTTTGGTGTTTGTTGGTGGTATACCGTAATAGTTTGTAGCCACTTAGGCAAGGCGCATCGCTGTTATTACCGTATTTCATGTACATGGGCAATGCTGTATTATGCATCATCAATATCAATGCTAAAAGCTTAGGTATCACTGCCAAGCGGGCAATATAGTACAGCTACAAAACCATGTATTGACTACTACATACACTACTATATACACACGACACACACACACACACAGTATGTATAGTTTGCATCAAATTTCTTTCTAGGTGAAATACCAGAGTGGTTATGTATGAACTGCATCGATTCAAATTTTTTTGCCGTGTTGGTCTTGTTTTTTCGATATTGTTGTTACATGTGTTGTTAGTTGTTAGTTTGTAGAGGTTTGCTTTGCTTTCTAGCGTTCAAGTTATCAAATGCGTTTTAGAACGTTACCGCTGCCGCCACTGAAGACTGAAGCTTGCTTATACACGAAGTTTGGAGTTACTTGCGGTGTTGCTGTACTACTTGAACATTTTAAAGGGGATGTACTTTCCCACTAGTAAATAGCATAAGAAGAGTACAAAAATGATGTGCAGTTGAGGATTCAGTACTGAATAGATGAACTGACGAATACACTGAGCATAATAATCGTGGAACATTATGCGTAGTAATTTTTGTGTGGGTAGATTGCACTGCTACTCATCAGTACTTCGCACCGATGCATGCATGGTGAGTTTCCCCATTCCCCTGCGCGTCGTCGTCATCTTGCGAGTGTCAGCGTCAGTCTGTTGTGGTGGTGAACGATGACGGTATAGGCAATAAGCATACTGAAGTTTCCGTTCCCAATATAGTAAACATAATATTTCATGTAACTCTGATGCTTTGTATGCTGTTGTTCGTCTCGGCTTTATTTCTGACAATCGAACAACCGGCTGCGTGTGTGGCACCCCCGCCAGCTTCACTGTAAGCTTACATTGACCCCTTGAATCCAAAACTCACTGCATTTCTTATCGTGCAGTTTGTAATGTGGAAAGGGGTACCACCCTTTGTGATGTTCCTCGTATACCGTCCCTGTTAGTTTAGGCCATGTGATTCAGGCGCCTTGTTACAGCTCGTAAGCTATCTATGTTTGTACAAAACATTGTACGTTGCGCTGTTGTACAACGTTACGTTCAAGACAGCCAAGGAGTAGTGCGTACTAACGAAACTCCTTGTATGTTTTTTACAACTGACAAGATGACAGTTAAAAGTAAGATGTATATGTAGTTTTTATACGTACGTTATAATGCAGTTGTGGAAGGAATTCTTCTGGAGATGGCTTTTCCAGCACTTGTCTCAAAACACAATGACCTTTAGCGAAACAGGATTCCAAGGAAGTTCAGCTTTTCTATGGTTCCGGAAACCTGTCGTGCTTTTCACGGAAAACATTGTTTTCCAGATTTTGCGTGTTATGCTAACAATCAAAATCAACACCAGTTTTTTTTAAATAAGGCAGCGTACACTTCGGTCGTTCCCCTAAAATCTCGTGAATGCCGGTTTCCATAAGCTTGTAGCTTGTACCGCGTCAGTGTCAGCGGAGATTTCCACGGTTTAAGAGGGGAGGGGGCCAAAATACTGATTTTTGTGTTACATTCTGAATGCATGGTCCCTCATAAGAATCTCGTTTGGTTTGTATCATTGGCATGGCTAAGGATGAGGAAACCCAAACTCTGAGGAATAGGACATGGATATATGCATTAATCGTGCTGTTGATCATGATGAAGGAGAAGACCATGATGTTGTGATGATGATGAGGACGATGACGGAATATAAGTTAAACTAGATCGGCACACATCGGCTGCGGCTGCCTTCCTTCTTTCTGGAATACCGTGTTCATCCTTCCTTGCTTGTATGTGGTGTTATCGACCAAAAAGCGTAGAAAACTGTCATTTCTTTGACCAGGAACCAGACCAACCCAAAAAACTGTGTACATGCCTACATTTAAAAAAGTTACAAGACCTGATATATTTACTTAAAGTATGTGCAATGCAATGTGTAGAGTATTCACGCTCCTTTAGATTTTTAATAGTACAATGCAATCTATCTACAAGCAAGCGGAGAAAATCCTACCGCTTCTCTGTTCAAGTCAAAATCCCAATTTCTAAAGAACGAACAGTCATTGTTCGGTTTGTGAACAAGAATAAAAGCAAATAAACGTGTGTAAAACAAACCCCGGTCTTTGCCATAGGACATGTCATTGTAGAAAAAACAGAAAAAGTAAACCGAAGAAAGATCCGCCTTTCCACTCCACATACGGTTTGCTTTGCACTTTACGTACTTTTGTGAATGTGGATATTAATATTTTAGGAACAAATTTTTATACTTGAATAATCAATAATCAAAATATAGTAAAAAACATGGATGGATATACTGTAGTTTGTACATGTCTGCCCTCGTTGTGTAATTAATAAATAATTAATTATATGTATTTGTGGTTGAGCCAAGCCAAGTTACCACTTACCAACCAGTCTATGGCAACGGAAATACTCTATATTGGTGCTTTGCAAGTGGTCGGTACCGGGGCGAACAGCAACTACAACACTTTTTTACACAAATGACAAAATACAAATCCGTTTATATGCACTCACTACAAACCAAATAAACTGTTCAAATGATGTCGAAAAGGATCCCTTAGTACTTTTTAGTAAAATGGTAGTACTACTACTCAAGGTAGGAAGGGAGGAAGGTAGTAATGGTGATGATAAATTGAACTTTGACCCCTACATGGAGACAACAGTTGTCCACCAATCCAGCTAAAACTTGGCATTTTTATTTTAGCACCAACGATGTATATGTGTACCAATAGAAGTCATGGTTGTCACGTTAAAAGTCAAGAAAAATTAAAGGGGTCTCTTGTTTCTACCCCGTTTAGAGGCATGTCATGTTGACATATGTTATAATAGCCCTTGTCATTGTTAGTCGATAATCGAAAACTCCATCCAAAACACATTAACAGTGTCGGAGTTATGGGCTAAACAATATTTGATTGACCTATAGTGAACTCTGGAGGTAACAGGGGTAATTCATTTCGGATAAAAATTTGGTTTAGGTATATAAGAAGTACATGTATACCAAGTTTGAGCTCATTTGGACGTGTTTGAACTTTGACCTCCCATTGACCCCATGTGCCTATCTTTGAACTTGACCGAGCTAGGGCCCATACCTATCTATTGGTGAAAAGAGAATTTGAAAATTCCATTCCCTTCAAGCTTAAGGCGGACGGAAGGACCAGACACGACGACCATTTTTATAAAGGATCTAACGGATCCTTAATAAAAACAAACCGGTATAGAAATCAGTTCCCACGTTTCTGTACTTCTGTCACAGGCCTGTGCTATCAATCCCATTGCCCATATGTATGTTACACAAAAATTAACTAAAACTCATCGTATAAAATATTCTTTGACGATACTAAATGTGGAAGGTTTTTGTGGATGTGCAGGATGTGTGGATGAAAGGAATGTGCATTTTAAGGTTTTTAAATTTTTTTTATTCCAAACTAAACAAATAAAAATGGAAACATGATTGTTTAAAATATACGC
>JAHZNB010005576.1:0-19283 GCA_027744295.1 Callyntrura guangdongensis
GTAATGACCATATGTGTGGGAATATATGGTGCGCTGAATATCGTTTAAAAATAAACGTGGCAATTTCCCGTGCTATGTAAGTGTTTTTCTCTTTGTACTTACATTCGACAGTATATTCTTATTAAAAATTACAGTACATAGTTTACTATCGCTGAATATAAGTACCCATTTTTATCTTAAAATATGATATGTGATGGAACAAAGCTGCTTTGTTTGTTTTCTAATATTAGAAGACTATTAATAGCGTGCAAAAAAAAGTAATGTCAGTTTTTACAAATACCACGTATGGTTTGTATTTTCAGTCATTTGTCATGAACACGTATCCATAACTTTCATGTAAAGCAGTAAACCCTTTCCCCGGGCATACCACCGCCTGGGTAAATCACCTACCTAGGAAACTGTACTCCGGGGAATACAACTGGGGAAAACACCACCAGGGGAAACGGTATCCCCGGATAAATGACCCTCCGGGGAAACTGTATAAACGGGGAAAGCACCTAGACCAACTTCAGGTGTTCTTCTACGTTGCTATCATACATAATTTGTATATTTATTATTTGACGTAATATAGAGGTACTAGTAAAATCCATTCAATTCAGGTGCAATAAAATTACGGAATGCCTTTTAAAAATAATTGTTTGATGTTGTGCGATAGATTTAGGAATAAATAGTTGACCTTTGACCTTGTGCCACGGATTTAATAGCCATATTAATAATTGTTATTATATCAGTAATTTGTATGAAAACGTAATAAAACGTTTCCTGACATTGTTCTATCGATGAAAAAATGTATGTTACTATTGGGAGTAATTTACATAGGAGGAAGTTTGCTCTACGGGAAATTGCACTGTGAGGATTCTGATTGGGGAAAATTAGTACCGGGGGTATTTTGTACTGGGGGGACTTTGCTTCGGGGGGAGTTTGAACCGGGAGAAGTTCACACACCGAGGGAATTTCACACCGGGGGAAATTCGCCTAGACCTTGAAAAATGCCTGCACGAAAAGAATCGATATACCTACATATCAATTTTACGTATGTAGTCCCTAACGATTTTCTGACAGGTTTTGTTGCAGTAGTCGTATAATAGTAAGGACCTCATAAAAAGATGGCGAATTTTTTTATATAGACAATGTAAATCAGTTCGATTAGATTCTGCACAAGATGAAGTAAACATTGTTCATAGTCATAATTCGTTTGCCTTATAAACGTCTACACCATATCTGTTACATTATGTATAATCTTTGGATGAATGAAAAATATTTAATTTTGTAAGGAAATACAACGTATAAGTATCTACATAATAATAACCTTCTAATTACGAATAGGACAAATACGTAGAATCTACATATTTAGGTAAATCATTTCATATACAATAAAACTTGTGGAAGTTGTCAATAAGAGGTCTTCTTCATCAAATTAAACTTTTACTGGCATCAAACTCAGCCTAAATATCCAAAAACTGACTAGGTATGTAAATTGCTATAAACCTTAATGGTGATGATGAAATAAACCTTTGACCCCAACTGGAAGTCACAGTTATCAACTAATCTGGCTCAAACTTGGTATACTTATACAAGTATATATAATGTATCTGTGTACCAAATTTGAGGTATAGATGTGTAGTTAAAAATCAAATAAATACATGGGGGTCACTTATTTATACCAAAAAGGGGATGTCACTGACCAGGGAATATTCCGCGCTGACACCTTCAATTCAAAAAGCGACACGTGCGTTACGGTAGTATTTGACACGCATATAAACGTGACGTCTTTCATTTTTTGTCTAAGGTAAAAAAATCCGTTAAATAAACGGTTATAAATATTAACAGTAAACAGCCTTTCCGAACATGTTTAAACTGTGATAAAGCCACAGCGTAAACTTTAAAGAAATAGTAAATCCAAAATATTATAAAATAGATCTCATTCATACAAATGATCACTTGACCTTCTATAAATTCTGACCAATAAACGCAGTTGTAATAACTTGAATCATGAAATTACATTCGAAGCAAAAAACCGTGATATCAACTTTCACGTATATTGAAAGTTCAGTGTTCGTGTTTCAGAAATATTTATTACGATTTTTGCTTGCCTTGATGTCATTAGCACATTTACATAAAAATCATGTCAATGTACTGACAGTTGTTTCATGTCAGCTAAGGAATTCTTTAAACTTGCAAGTAGGCTGCCTGGCAGACAATGTGTCCATTCCCGGTCTATATTTTTACAAAGAAGGTACAATGTCTATCTTAATGTTCATAAACGCAGAAATAGAACCTAAATTATAAAATTTTAAATGCACTGCCAGCATCTTCACTGCGACGCTTAATGGAAATTTAATCATGCTGTGTAGTGACTTAATATAACCGTTAAAATAACGGAAACTTTTTGGTTAGAACAAAAATGAATACGTCACGTTTTTCAACGTGTCAAATACTACCGAAACGCATGTGTCGCTCCTTGAATTGAAGGTGTCAGCTGTAAACATTCCCTGGTGAGATAACATATGCTGACATATGTGGTAGCCCTTGTTGATGTTAGTCGATTAGCGGAAACTCCATCCTAAACAGATTTATTGTTTTACGATTGAGTTACAGGGGAAACAATTTGAAAATTTTGCCGCCCCCTGTGGGCTCATGGGCTCAACCAATTTGGGTCAAATTTAGTAAATCGTTATAACTTCCTATTGTCTATCTATATGTGGATTAAAATATATAGGGCATGCATTGATTTTCCGGTTGACCCTCAAGGGGGTAACCCCAAACCCCTATCTTCGAATTTATCCAAGCTATTAACCATACCTATTGATTGGTGTAAACGGACTTTAAACTTATTTTGGTTTTGAGTTATCGTGTTTACAGACAACAGACAGACATGAATATACCACCTATTAAAACTAATAGGTCTTTAAGAAGACCTAATAAAAGTCTAGTAAACTGTAAAATTGTCCCAGACGTAAGCATATTGGTATCAAAATCACTCAAATTAGCCTTCATCCTGACTAGGTATGTCAATTGCCATAAAGCTTATAGGTGATGATGGCTTGAACTTTGACCCACCCGGAGGCCATAGTTGCCAACCAATGTGGCTCAAACTTGGTATGCCTACTTACACAACTACCTATCTGTGTACCAAATTTGAGCCATAGTTATTATTATGTTAAACTTTTAACTTAAAAGTCAAAGAAAGAAAAGGAGGTCTCTTGTTTCTATCCCAAGAGGGTGTCACTGTGAGATATCATGGTGGCATATGCATATGTTATAGCTCATGTCACTGTTAGTCGATTAGTGAAACGCCTATCTCAAACGGATTTACTGTTTCTGAGTCATGAGTGAAATTAAAGTTTGAGCTCCCCTCGTTGAGTTAACCCCATCTTCGAAAGTTCGAACTCATTCGAGCTATTGACCATACCTTTTTATTGGCGACAACAGAATTTTAGAATTCCTTTTCCTTCTAAAGTTATGGTGCATACAAGATAGAGTGAACGGCCGGACCGAAGGACCAGACACGACGACCATATTTGTAAAGGATTTAAGAGATTCTTAAACGCAAACACCTACATACAAATATACATTCATGCATAACTAGGAAATTTTAACTATAAGGTTACCAATGTCCGATTCGAAATTGATCTTTTCCCAACAATCTTGACATTACTAGATCGTATTAGCCGTCACAAAGGATGTTTCCGACGTGTTTGGTGGATGTGGGAGGGGATTGCAGAAACAACATGGCAGAGCTCATAAAGCTACCGGTTGATGGATTGGTTCCATCTGAAGTTCGCCCTCACCGTCTGGATAGTAAGCACGTGCAGTTGGTTGTATTCCCTGTGAAATCGTGTTGATGCCTCTGGCAGGACTCATTCCGTATGGTGGGTATCGATATGGACGACGGCGTGGGTGACGATAACGTTGGTTCCGTACTGGCTGGTCACTGCAGCAAGTGCAGACTATCAGTAAAACCATGATGACCGTCAACACAAACACCATACAGTACAACATCTGAATTGTGGTCATCTGAAAGAACGAAAACGTGAACGGAGAAAGAAATACACTACCAACGAGATTTTTCTACTTACTACAACGTTCTCGATTGCATCTATAACTACATCTTAGCTAGTGCATAGGGGTATTAGCATGATTTCAAAAAGGTGCTCGTTATGACTAATGACAAACTTTTATGCCAATGCATGCCAGGGTGATATAAACGTCCGTAAATTGCCCCATCCAGTTCTTGATGTTAATCCATTTTCACACTGTTGTGCAATAGTCACAGGCAAATGAGAACGAGAGATTATCCACTGATTAGCATGATGAATAGGAGCTAAAAAAAAATCATTAAGACATTTAGCCTCCTGAACATCATGCTAATCAGGAGAGCTCAACGGTGGAACAGGATATGTGTACATATATGAATCATGATGTCGAAAAATGATTTATTTTCTTGCTTCAGGTGTCAGGATAGTCTTCCGCCTCATCTCAGTGTTTAGTTGAAGTGGGTTTCATCCATGTAATTAGCAATTATCTTCTAAAAGCAAAATGGGTGGACTACGGTTTGTAGCATGTATGTGACATGCAGGGTGAAATTGCATGGTATGTAGTATATTTTATGCAAGCGAAGCAAGCAACACAAAGTATAAGTGCTTACCTTAGTGCAGATAGTGTTTTCTTCGGTTTTGAACAGCTATGCCGTGGGGCGACTTCACGTATACCAGAATGTACGAGAGGGTTGAGTTGAAACGATCTTTCCGTTGTTGAGGAACAGTAACAGGTTACTAATTCAGAAATTTTAATACAGTTTGCAATTAGTAAGTGGTTTTGTCACTTGAGGATTGTATTCAAGAAAATAAAGTTCACCTGTTTCAATCACAATCACAACCGCAGCTACAGAGCCGAATGGATTTTGCTTAGAGTCAGGAAAGTTTATTTTTATGCTAATAGGAAATGAAATTGACAAGAACAAGAGACTTTCTCCTTGGATTCTCTCTCCCTTTATCGCTTCTTTAGTTAAATGTTTGTCACCACTTGCACCTGTAGTTGTGTTTCTCACTATTTCGTTATTTTGGACGACAAAGAACTATATAGTGGCAATTAAATAATGTAAAACGTAAATTTTGGACAAACGTTATTGTATTACGCAGAGACTGCACAAGTAAAAATACGTTCACGGATTTATATTCCGGATGATGGTAAATGAATGTTCTTAGACGCTGTCACCACCTTTGCTGATTCTTAAATTACACTTAATTTTGGCGATTTTAAATCACAAAATCTTACAACGTTTAGAACAGGTTTCCTTTTGATTTCACGGAACTGTATCTAAACCTTGTATGATTTTATGACAACCAACGGTTTCTGAGTGAAGGAATACGCAATGAAAAATTATTTTTCTCTCTGTTGTGTTAACAAAATAGCGTAACTTCTTGTTGGGGCGACAAGAGAAATCTTAAAATTCTAGCTCAGATCACTCTTGGCATTAACCCTGAGGAAAATTGTTTAATGGGGACGGTCTCAAAATACCCCCGCGTACCCTGCGTCGGATGGACAAAGTTTGCAAGATTTTGGTGGAATTTAAAATAGTAGTTCTAGTACAGCTATTAGTGCAGTAAACGTACAAGAGAACGTTGATTCATTGCAAAGCTCAATGGACATAATGTGGAGTACCTGATTTACCATCATACAATCAAGTTACTCCCCATCAGTCTACTGAACTTAGCAAGCTTTTAGAAAATGGTAGTTTCTCTCAGAAATTTTCACAGTCCAAACTTAGGACCTACTGTTTACCGGGAAGCTTCCAAGGTAGCCCAAAGAGGTCCACGTCGTAAGAAGGCTGGAGGAGAAGTGGGAAGGGGTTTCTGAAGACGGCTGTATTTAAACTTAAACTTTAGCCCCAAGAAAACAGGTACAATGTTATGTAGTAAAAGACGCAAGTGAAATGTCGTTGAATACTCTGTATACCGTATATATTCGACAGAAAGAAAAAGTTAACCATTATTTATTGCACACGGGTTGGCTTGTTTCCCTGCGCGTCCGGTCAAGAAAATCACGCAATAGTTTTCGGTACTCCCAACATCTAAGAATTTAGCCGAGTTTATAAACGACTGCACTAATTTATATGTATATATGTAGGTTTATACAAACCACTACTATTATTAATGCTTCAATTTTAATTCGATTAGCAAGTTCGTGTTGCGGGAAAGGGCCCAATTCAACTGGATCCAAGACGACCACAGTCGAAGATGGGCTGTGCAAATTGATCAGGTCCACTCTTAACTTGTGTATTTTAAGATAACTCTGACTATGTGCGATTTTGAATTATACATACACAACTGAAAATAAAACCAAAGGATTTACAGTTTGTCCTTTTGGTTAATGGTTAGAATTGTCTGACTAATGACGACCAGAAAATCAATACGAGGGTTGTTCAAAATGTTGTGACCCACTTTATATGACGTTTATCTCGTCATGCTATTTTATTCAGCAGCTAAGATGCCTATATTTCAATACAGGAGATTTCGGACTTTCTAACGATATTCTGCTCAAGCCTCAAGGGTTGACATGCACCAGGTGAGGAATGCTGAGGTTCCGATTTTGAAACCTTGAATTGACGTTTATTGTCCAACGCTATTTGCAATGAAAATTTTCCAACTTACTTATATTTTATAACAACGATTTTTTGTCCTGTGCGTCCATGTAGAAGTGGAAGGGTGTATCTTTGGATAGAACTAATCATGGACTCTCTAACAGTGGGTCTCTCCAATCAAGAAAACTGAGAAATACCTCGGACCTTCAAGAAAAATCTTCAATTGAAGTTGCACTTTAAAAACGTTAATTTAGAGGTTGACAATTTTGCCCGGCATTCTTCACCAGATCCATCATAGCGCCAAAGTAGTATAACATTAGAAAGCCAATGTACACTTCACCTTAGCGTTTGAATGAAAACTGGTGACTAGATAAACGTTATTAAAAGTGAGTCATAACATTCTGAACAATCCTCGTACGATCTTGACAATTTTTTATCTGATTTGAGGGGGGAAAATAACAAATACAAACCAAATGGCCTAAAGGGAAAAGCTGACAAAATCTACCTAGCCATCAATAAATAGCGCATTTCAAATTGTATTATACACAAATTATGCAATCTTTTGTTTTATATCCTGTCGTATCAATCATAATTGTACAAAGTCAGACTTATGTATCTTTAAATGTGTTATAATAATATAAGTTATGCGTAAATAAACAACAAGTGAACTTCGAAATTCAAATATAGTTTTTTCAGCATTCAGGTGCAAATATTTCCGTTTAAAGCTACATAGTAATAAACCATGTAAACCAATCACATAGTGAAGGAAGGAATGAAAAATTGAAATAACAAAAGAAAAACCAGTCTAAAGACTAAGGACATCATGAGGTGTCTACATGCGAAATTTGACCAAAATCGCACGTCAGGTTCCTGAAAAATAACCTTTTTTAAATTGATCTTTGACCCTACGCGACAAACTTTCACACACTTTTGGAAGGGGTCATAGGGTACCTGTATGCATATTTTGGGCAGGATAGCGTCTCAAAGGTTGAAAAATGGACATACTTTAATATTTTAACGGTTTGCAATTAACAGTTGATCTCAGAAATTTAGGCTATACAACTAGGTTGCATATATTAGCGAAAACAGAATTTCGAAATTCCTTTCCTTGCTCTAAATATCGCACGGACAGACGGACGGACAACCTGTTCGCAATAAGGAGTACTTTGGATTGTACTATCTGGTAAGAGTTTGTCAACCCTTTCGCTTTTCTTTCGTTATTTTTTATACTTTGCTCTGATCTAAAGCTCATAACTAATTGTCAATGATTTCACTGTCACCAATGGTTATAAACTCCTACTTGTAAACGTTAAACTCATAAGACCAATTTGAAAAATAATATATCAAATGGTACGAAATTTTTGTTTTAGAATTTAATTTTTTAGTGCACTCTAAATGAGAAGTAATAAAACCACAGACAAAAACAAATAATGATATTGAAAGATTATGAAACATATTTCGTAAGAGTCCGATCCTGTTTAAAATAACTTTTTCTGGTCAATTAGTACGCGTAGATTACGATTAGATTAAAATTAGACCCATTTTGACACCCAGGACACCTTGGGTTTCAAATGTGGTTCCAATGATATGCATACCAAAGGCCATAAACGTAGTTGCATGCACTGTTTAAGGTGCCCTGTTAGTTCTCATTAATATAGAAAAATATAGTTTTTAAATAATGGGAACTAACAGGACTTTAAACTGCATGCAACTACGTTTATCACCTTTGGTATTCATATCATTGGAACCACATTTGAAGCCCAAGCAGTCCAGGGTGTCAAAAACGGGCGTAATTTTAATCTTATCGTAATCTACGCATACAAATAGACCAAAAAAGTTATTAACTTTCGTAAGCATAGCTTGAAAGTTATTGAGATTGAAATCATGTCTGTCTGTGTGTCGGTCTGTCTGTAAACACTATAACTTTTGTTCTACTTGACATAATCGCACCAAATTTGGCACTCGGGTACCTTAGGTCAACATCTATCTTGGTATTGAATTTCAACCCCAGATGTCACTTCTGATCGGATATATGGGGGTCACCAGGTCACATGCATTTACACTTGCATGTTCACTTGTACAGTATCGACGACATTACTTACGTAAGTTATATATCTAAGTGTCATACTCATCTCGTTTTAAACGGGAACGGATTCTTACGGTTCGATAGCCTCCCTTGTTAGCTAAATATAACCAAGATAGTGAACCTTCATTTAAACGGTTATAACGGTTTTCATATCATTCCATACACATAAGTACAAGCAACAAGTACTGCTCATATTATCAGTAGAAGAATTGGCAAAAAATTCTTCTCATATATGATGACGATGGGAACTTTCACCATTCCTAACCATAGACGGATATCTCAGTAAATTAAAAGCTTAAAGACAACATGTATAGGTAGGTAAGGGTATAAGGTACAATATTATCTCGATTCCGATCCGATCCACTTGATTCAACTAGGTTTGAAAACTAAGAAAGTGTAGATGTTTTTTTTTTCGTAGAAATCTCAACAAAAGAACAAACAAGCTTGTCAGCATATCATTACTGAGAGTGTATTTCTTCAGGAAGCAATGAAATGGGGACAACAACGTACCATGAACATCTCAGAGAACTCAGGCATCTGCACCTACATACTCGTATCAATGTATTATTGAAATCGAGATGAACAAACGAGTCGTAGTTGTAGTTAACCAACTGGAGAATATTACGGGATCTATTTTTTCTTTGAATGTATGGAAACCTAAAAGCTTGGATTCTATATTCATTTCAAAGCTCTTGTAAATCTCATCCTCGTGTGGAAAGCAAATCCTAGGTCCTGTTGTTACAATTTCATATATGGTCTAATGTTGGTTTTATAAAAATATATCTTAACACGAAACCAAGGTAACTAACCGTATCTGAAAATGTGAGAAAGCACAACGCCTTGAGTTTATCATATCCATATCATATTTAATGGTTAGCACCCTATATACAATTGTTATGTTGTAGCTACGATTTGACGTACAATCGACTCTTAAGGAAACATATTTGATTTTGAACATCTCATTCAAACGTGAATGTTAGGAATTTTTAAATTGGTGTTTGTAACCCTGGACAGAATTGTATTGGGTGTTTTCCTCAGGCTTATGTCGCCACTTGCACGTGCTTATTAGCTCTGTGACTCAACAAACAACAAACAGTGCAATAAAGTAGCAGATATTTCTTGATCTCTTTCAGCTTCAGTTATATATTTTATTACAATCTCGTATTTTGGATGCGTGAATTGTGATTTCAATTTTCTAAAAAACCGTGAATTGAAGAGATATAAAAGAGACAAGAATATGTAGTATGGATGATCAAACGACGACCGTTCTCTTTATCAAAGTGAAACATAGGGACCATGTTTATCTAAAAGAAGCGGGTATCCAGCCTGTCCAATAAGGTTCTCGAGTGGTTGTCAAAGCTGAACAATAACAGGAAGTATGTGCTTGTAATTGTCTCGGCACGTGCGACCATAGCATAGGGGAAAGACCAAAAAACGCTTTTATACTTTCAATATCGTGGTGGATAGAGCAAGACGAATATGAAATGGTAATACCTAAATAATACCGTTCTTTTAATAAATGCTGCTTTGAAATTTATATCTGACAAAATAACGTAAGCTATAAGTTGATTCATAAGTTGAGAAAATGAGAAGTACTCGAATCTGTCTGAAATTGAAACTGGACAAGGTAAATATAACACTGGATAAATATATGAACAAACAAGATGTGTATTTTCAATGAAACTTTTGTGTATTGAGACTGAGACTTTTTCTTGCTGTTATCATTTTCTAGAATAATAGTTGAAAATTGAAAACATTCTATACGGATGGAAAGTTTTTTGAACATAGAGGAGAAAGTGTACTAGTAATTGTGAATAGCTCTCTCCTCGGAAGATCTAAATTACATTGAATTAGTTAACTCACATAAAATGAATATATCAGTAAATGCTAACAGGAACAGTATGTTTAAAGTTTACCTACATTATGGTAAATTGATAAAAAAAACTTCGAAGTGCTTATTACCTGAATTACAGAGATATTTTTATAAAAGAAAACGTACCAACAAATGCAAATTCAAGAAATGTTGAAGTATGAAAAGAGAAATTTTGTAGTTACATAGGTACACAACTATTTCTCAGGTAGTCTTATAGCTTTTGATGTATTGTATAGTATCAGAACACTTGCATTTTCTGCCAGTTTGTGATTTACCCGGGTGTGAGTGGAAGACCCAGCATTAAGACTAGAGATCACTATGATCATTTTCAACTGTAAATTGTCGTTGTCATGTAGTCATAATATCAGTAACATCATTAATCTGATCCGGCCAGGTAAAAGCTTTGCAAAGGAAGAATAGCAAGAAGTTTTGTGTCATCATCACGGTTCAACTTTTTGCAATTCCTCTTTTCGGAAGGGAATCATAATTTGTGTTGTGCGGAATAATAAGCAACTTGCCAACAACGCTGATGGTTTATTTGCTTCTGAGAATGCAGTATTATCGGAGGTATAAATAAAGTTTTCCAAAGAATTATAATAGCGTCACTACTTTTCAACGTTTATTGTATTTATATTTTTATATTTATTTAGTAACCAATGTCAGAAAATAGGGAAACATGATAAAAAAAACTTTTTAGGAATAGAAAATGATAACACTCACAGAATAGAGGAAAATGAACAACTTATTATTAAATTAGCTGTTATTTTCCACTCATCTGGGGATAATACTAAATGTCTACTGTGAATACTATATAATCTATACAAGTAATATGAAGAAAATGAAATGACAAATCAAATTAATTATATAAAAAACTTTACAGCTATAAAGAGTCATAAATATCTAACCATAAAATCTGCTTGCAGCTCGCATCGTCCTGTGTCCTGTCGGTGTGCTATTTATCGGTACGGCCCAAGTCCAGTATCACGACATGTAAGATAAAATATTTATGCAAAATGTCAAGGGAAATTGTAATTGTACTATTATTTATTACTATTATTATTATTATTATTATTACATTTCAAATCTATGGCTGGAGAGCATCATAACAACTAATCAGACAGACGTACATCAACGTGTAACCTCGTCAAAAAGCTTTCGTTACATAATAAACTCAACTAAATATAGTATGATAACAGTTCGCTAAGTCCCTTTTTAGAGACACATGACTAAACTGACGTGATTTCAATTTTTCTGAAAAGTTTTCTTAAGCCAACTATGTCGCCTCTACCAAAATAACCAACGCATAACCAATATCCCAATAGTGTATAGTCTTTTCGTCTTTGCCGACATCAGAAATCCAGTAACAACATCAACTAGTAAAGCATCACTCAATTCCCTATTTATTTCAACTTTGTTGTCAATTACTCGGACTTCTTTTCCCTCGCTATTCATAATAATAACAGATGACACAACCAATAATTTTTCAAAGCATACATTATCAATTAGCTATTGTATTGATGCTATATTTGTACGAGTCAATAATAATTTGCAACTTCTAAAAATACTTCACAAAATGTTGCAATGAAATCCTTAGAAAGGTTAAAAACTGGGGTAAAGTTTGCACTACTGCTTTCTTTAGATTAATTTGTAAAAGAGTTAATGGCGTAAATCGTTTTTTTTTTGTAGTGTGATTAGGACTACTAGGATACACGTAGTGAAGTTATTAACGTATCTAGCTATTATGGTTTGCGTCATCATGGTGACAGATTAGTTTTTCATGCGTCGTCCTCTCTACCGGCAGAATTTGGTCTCCACTGTAAACCAAGGATTAGCAATGCTTCTCATGCAAAAGTAATACACGGAAATCATATTTTTTTCAATAATATGCTCCTTCAATACAACCAGTACAATACAATACATAATATTCGGATAGGCATTGTAAACGGAAAGGCATACAAGTTGTTTGTTTTGAATTTTCTGTTCACAATACAGAAGTGTAGCGTTTGGTAAAGAAATCCTTATATTTTCCCTTTTTTTGCGTCTTTACTTTCACCCTCTCACCATCACCATCCATAAACCCTACTTATGACACTTGAGTAGCTACTAGCTAGCTACAATGTGCAGAACCATGATCCACTTCAACATTTACTCAACCCCAAACACGTACATACAAATGTAGAAAAGAAAGATTTGTACATACACATTAGGAGGATGAAGCATTATCCGACTAAAACCCAGCAATCGTGGTACCATATCGTTTCATCACAGCGCAGTGATGTGGTTGATGATAGTATAAGCCGTAAAATAAAAACTCAAGGAAAGAACTCGTATCTATTTATTGTATTGGAGAAAGCTCTTCTTTCTTTCGTCATTTCTTCTCTTTCTCCGAGGCCATTTTGCTTAGAATGATACTACTCGAGTTAAAAAATAGCAATAGGCTCATTATGTATACAAGGCTATTTCAATTACCTTAATCAAATGTTTCCTTCAAGCAAAATATTGTGCTGTTTGTTGAAATAATTTACTACATACGAATATAACAATGCTCCCAACTCAAATCAGTCAGCTTGTATTCAATCGGAATTGATAATAAAATAATACGTTTTCTTATACGTCCTATACGACGTTATGTATCATATTGAGAAACTCTGAATACCTTATATGATTTTGGAGCAAGGAAAAGGTTTTTTTGTGAAGTAATTGCCAACAGGTTCCAGGAGTATGGCGTAAGACGGTCTTATGGTGCCACTACAATAATAACAACAAAATGATAAATCCAAATCCTATGATACGCTTTCCACACTTTGACTCCAATTAGTGTAGATTCATAAGCATAAAACTTGAAAACAAAATAAATACCGTCAGTCAACTTGTTCATATGACATGGTCCAGCTTTACTCACACACTTCGGGCCGTGTTATGTAATAAATAACAAGTAACAAGGTAAAAAAAACAGTAGTGTAAACTATCTTGTTGGTGCTAGGTTTTTTAGAATTTTTTATAACGAGATACGAAGGAAAGTTTGGCAATCGCTAGAGTACGCATCTACGTCAACCAATTCATTCATCCATCCATAAAAGTAAAAATGCTAAAAAATTGAGTGAATATATACTTTTATCCGTAATTGGCGGCGGATTATGTGTGGGCGAAGGAAACTTGTGCTTTTACTTTGTTATACCTTTCTCTTGATAAAAACTTTTGTGCTGTTGAAGATAGGATCGAAGTTATACGTAATGCCGTTCAACCTACGCATTATATTCAACGAGCACGGATGTTACCTTTTTACTTTCACAATATGATTTACGTATGTATGATTTATTAGAGATGCCCACGCTGGTTGGTTGATATTTTACTCAAAAGGAGATTTTTATTAAATTACTTGAGTAAAAGATATGAACCTTTTTACGTCATAGTGACGGACACACGATAAGTATTGCAGTTCTGTTTGAAGTTTTAAGCACCAGTAGTCTACTTTCGAAGGTAAGTCATCTTTTACGATGTTAGAATGTTCGCGTTCATATGTATGATGAAGATGACTTACATTTCTACATCTATCCCATCTCATCCCATACAGTTGATATGAAAACTGTTAAAATGTCCACATACGGTATCGACATATCCCTGGCACTCAATTTAAATCTATCAAAAAGTGGAATCTGGATAAAATTATTACCGTTTGCTGGATATACAGACTAATAATATGATAAAAACCTACCTTGCGTAAATCTAGATTTGTACTTATTTAAAAGAAGGCTAAAAGGCCAACAGAGTCCAATTCGTTACAAACTACGGGTTATAACAAATGTAAATATATATTGGTTTAAATTGGCCAAATATTCAGGACTTGAGACATCCTCTCGTGTTTAGAAGGACTTTCTATGGTCGCTATTCATGTATACTATGCGTAATAATAAGACAATAATAGACGTTTTAAGTACTTAGCAGCACTAGCGTCATCGCGATATTCTCTGTGATGGGCTACTTAAAGAGAAAGCTAGAACTTTCCAATAAAAGTTGGTAAGCTATTGTTCCATTTTTTATGCGTTTTCATCCCTCCCTAAAAAAATTAACCACACTCGCCAGCAGCAATAATCCTGCTACCAGCTATAGTTTTCGAGGACAAGATGAGATTTCATTCCCAATCTTTTTCACCCTGCTTTACTGTCTCTTTCACCAACTCACACCTTTTGCATATCTCCCCCAATATATGTTTTAATACTCTTAGCTCAATACTTATTTAATTACCCTGTAATACTTATAATTATATACCAGTTGAGTGCCAGAGGATCATAAAATTAGTAATAGTGCCTCTATTTATGTTCTATATTTCACATATATCCTTCAATCATAAAACGTCAGAAAGTATATAAAGGAGGATTGGGATTCATTTCCAGCGTCACTCTCCATCCTCTCGTTGGCCTCTCTCATTGTCTCAACAATATTGTTGAACCAAACAATCAAACCCAAGACTCGTCTCCTTACTAGAATTGATAGAACACATTCGGACCATCATAAATCTCCACTTTCTCCAACATTCGATCAGGTACTATTATTTCTGTAATGTTTAAATATTACTTGCTTTCTCCTCGGCCTTAAAAATGTTTGTGCTATTTTTATCTCTTCTTTGTCGTTGCAGTCACACGTTTCAATCAAGGCAAAATTCATCTTCGTATTCTCCACTGACGCAGAAAAACAAGGTAAGACGTGCATAATATTTTTTAAAAATATCTTCACGTTGTATGAAACAACTCTTTAGATACAGTTCACCGCGATAATATTATATCAAACTACACGTTGTAATTTTCATACGTTTTCAAGCATCTTAGATTTTGTCTAAGAAAGAAACTGTGTCTATGCCTAGCACAGCACCAGATTATATAATACAAGACAGTTGAAAATTTACTTACTAGTGTGCTTAGTAGTTTTAGGAAGTAGCCTATTTTGATATACATGATCATTCTCATTGTATGATTTTATACCATCCGTTCAACTTCTCTCTGGTGAAAGTTGTTTTTTAATGTGACACAATATCATACAATTTTTGTAAACTTTAATGTCGTTTTGCAGTCGAACAAATAGTAGCGCACAAACACTAATGTCCACTTATTTATCACCAAATATCGTTTTCGCTTCCCTGAGTACGAACGAAAACTGACATATTTTCAAGCGAAATTTTGGGTATGTATAAAAAAAGATATACGATGTGATATGATGCGGTGCTGTTGAGCAAAGTCGAGCATTCACTTGAGCAAGCTAGATATTGTTGATACGCGAGGGGTAAAAATACAATGTACGGCTTTTCTAAAAAAAAGTAAGTAGCTGAGTCATATATTCACACCCGTATTACTCCAGCTTTCATGGTTTTCTCATTCGATCTCATTTGACCCCAAAGCATGAACCTACTCTACAATCCGATTCACTGAGAAGTCTTTAAAAGTCCATACCGTTTTGTCATAGAAAATACTGATGTCATAGTTCCATAGTTTTGGTGGATTGTAAAAATTTAAAACTTTGATTCATATTAAATTCTTGTTAATCATTTAAAAATTCCCATGTTATGATATGGTTCTCTAACGCAAATGACAACGGCGTTAGTTTTTATGCGTCTCCCTTCGCCCCACATTTGCTAACACTGCTTTCTTTACATATTATGTACCGACTTTCGTTGTTACAATGCTACTAGCTAGTAAGGCAACATACCTGTGTAACTTAATAATCCTTCTACAAGCTAGTAGGTTTAAATCAATCAATTTGTCCTTGATTGATGTGACGGTGTTTCTTCTATAAATACAAACCAAAAATAATAACAATGTTTACAATACATGATAATCGATAGCACATTAGTTCACAACAATTGACGTTTCAGATTGATTGTAATTAATACTTTTCAAAATACATCACAGCAGCATCATGCAATCATCATCACGACAAACAACTGGGAAATGGGCTACAGCCTATCTTGTCGTTGCATTACTCTTCTTCCGAGCAGTCAATTGTACTCCTGTTGGAGTTGGGCAACCTATATCGGAGGAAGAATATGAAGGTAAGCCATTTTTATTTACGCATTTACTTTCTGTAGCTTTTAATAGCCCATTATACTAACTAGGTGTGAACATTTAAAAAATGTAATAGTCATCGGTTGGTAGGTACAAATTGGCCAGTTCGGAGTATTTTATTTTAAATGACACATGACATATATAAGGTTGATAGCATTGCTTTGCAATTTTGCCCGAACCATCTATTAAAGTCAATTAGTTTTACCGTTTTTCTCCGGTTAAAGGAATTTTAGGAGCTGTAAATAAAACCGCACAGAACGATTCAATTGTTTCCTATGAACACCCTTAAAGTCTTACCTCTTGTTTCCAGCCTTACATTTTTCAATTGCTACAGTTTTTAAAGAAGAGAGTGGCTTCATAACCACAAAGCTTGAAAGCAATGCCGTTCCAATACTCGATCCAATGATTGAGATAAGTGGATTTTTTATACTTTACTTTAATCTCATCTCTTTATTTGTTTTATGGCGCAACGTAGGTCTTAGGTACGTATTTTACATGGATTTTACATTTTGACGATGTATAATCTAACCTGAGGAGACTACGATCACTCAAGTTTAATTCCATCGTCAACTTGTCAGTTTACTGGAAATGCTATTAAATCTTTTTTAATTTCATTTTCATAAGCTAATTCGAATATGCTCATCAATGTTATTACACGCTGTGTCTCGGCCCGGGATTATACTATATGTAAATGTGTATGACGAGAATAGCTCTTCATGTAGCTCTAGGAAAAATACTTACGTTAGTATAGTTTCAACCAAATTTTATGTTTTAAAATGTTCCTTGAGTTCCGTCAGTAATGACTCATATTGATATACACTATAAATTCGAGTGCCTATACGCTACTAAAATAAACGCTGAATAGTCAATAAAGATCGTGATATGCATGTATGTAAAGCAGCATTGACAATTGTAATAACTCCTGACTACATGATAAGTATATCTGTGTAAATACCAATTAAGATAGCGTTAATCTGATTTGATTGGAAATGGAATACGGTAAGGAGTCGACAGTAAATGATTTTGCAATCGGTTGCAATTGAACAAGGTTGGGCATAGGGATGATACGCGTCTCCATTTGCGTGGGTGTTTAACGTTCCCGTTGTTGAACGTTTTTGTATTATCACATGAACGCGTAACACAATATGAATACAGAGAGACCTACGCCACTGCTGCTGCCACTACACTCTACTGTGATGCAATACTATCAAGCGTTGGGGCGATGTGATATACCACAATATTCTATAATGTGTCTTGTCTTTCCTGTTTTTCTTGCAGCCGCTCTGAAAGCTTTGATAGAAGAATTAGATCGTCAAGGGCTTATTGCCCAGGTCCTACCGTTCCCTAATGCTGCTGCTGCTGCTATGGGTCCTACAATTGCCATTGTTGACCCTACAACATCCCGAACTACATTTCGAAAATACGTCAATCCAAGTGACTACCGGCTACGGTATGGGAAACGTTCTGTTCCACTAGTACCAGAAACCAGCTTTCTCTGCCCACATCCCTACGGGAAGGTAAGACTTGAAACTTGTGTGATCATGTGGGCGATGTGAGACAAAATCGGCACGCACACACGCTTTTATATGTATGCATTGCGCCCTTCTCTCCGTGCACTTTTGGTTTTTGCAGACTGTTACCTCTTCCCAAGGAAACAAGTAAATGAACCCCCACAGCCGTTTCTTGTAAGTATAAATGTCAGCACACATCTCACATCGAACCCTTCTGAATGTTCGCCTGACTCAATTCTTGCACATAGTATTATATCATAGACACATGCAAGATGCGGTAATTATTCCTGACACAGGCAATTAAAAACTTATAGTAAACATGTAGTCAATACAAAACACACGCCTATCATTATTTTGTAGTTGTTGCTTGTTGTCATAAGAGTGCGACATGTTTTATGTAGAGCGACATAAAAGTCAAATGGAAATGGAACGTTACATTACACGTATGCATGCGAGTTGTTAAGAATTACAATACTGGATTCGAATATTATCTTACCAAAAATATATACCTAGTACAATACCGTAGAAGCTTTTCCAAAATTACAGTGTCACGCTAGTAGTATTATTTTATGCACATAACCAATCATCTGTATTCTGATTTCTTGTGAAATTGAGTAATTAAATAAAATTAACAACTTATTATCACAAGTAAAAATTTGTCAATTTTATCAAAATATTCATAAATCATATCGCACTAATTTCCTATGTTACCCCAGCCTGTCGAGCATCATGTATTATAAATCCTGAATCTCAAAATTTGGAGCATTCTGGAATTCACATGGTTCTAGCAATGCATGCTTACTTAAAGAATTTCACTAACAAGGAAAACTATCAAACCAAAAGAGTCCGATCCACGTTTAAAATAACTTTTTTGGACAATTCGTACGAATAGATTACAATAAAATATTAAAATTATGCAGGTTTGACACCCTGGGCTTCAAATGTGGTTCAAATGTTATACGTACCAAAGACGATAAACGTAGTTGCATGCACAGTTTAAAGGGGCCTGTTAGACTTCATTATTGCAACTGAAACACTCCATTTTTCAACATTTAGTTACACATTACATTGCATAGATGGAATTATACATAGATCATTTAATTTTATGTGTACTTGGTACATGGCATCATTACTACACTGTTTTCTTCAAATGTAAGTGTTGGACACTGATAAA
>JAHZNB010005577.1:0-11317 GCA_027744295.1 Callyntrura guangdongensis
CACCTCCTTCGTATACGACGATACTGTAGGAAATCACAGTTTAAACAGAAAATTCAGTAAGGTACGCAATGCATTAGAGTGGACGACAATGATAACTGCATTTTGCTGCTTTCATCACTTGTGAGCTTGTGAGGGTATGACTCATTTTTGTAAAGGCTACACCTCTTAGACAAAGAAAACAACAAATCGAGCTTAATTGAACATTACATGACTATTACATATATCACATCACATGACTACGACTGTAATGAACTATTTCCAGAACATTGAACTGAGGAAACATATGGCTTCTTCTTTTTATAGTAGAATAAACCTTATATTGAAAATGGGACAGTGGAAAATGGCAAACTTATAATGGGGAATGAACATGTTGTAATAAAGAAAGTGATATTTCTTGTTTACATACTTTAGTTCGGGTTGTTCGGACCACGTGGGTGGAATGGTAAGACACTCATCCCCACCGTGAAAGAAACGAAGAACTTCTCCACCAAAAACACAACCTATGGAAAAAACCGTTTTGTCATTATTCATTTCAGTTCCGAGAAGCTTTAAACGATTCACATGTTACAAGTGCTGTTAGTTGAAGGTTTCCTTTATGAATACAAAGTATGTTAAATTTTTACGTAATTTCAAAAATAATTAATCTTTCGCAAAAATTAATTGTATACAACTTTTTATAAAATGCATAGAACGCCACATGGCCAAACTATTTTAAGAGTATTTTCTCCTGTCCTTTTCTATTATGAGAAAACGATGATTTATTTTTTTCTCATTTCCTTCGATGCTCTTTCCATGCTGTATTTATACTCAACTCCCAAGCGTATCATATAGCTCTATTTTACATTTTTAGCTAGAGAAAATATATTTGTACAATGCATCTCGATCTCAACGCTAAAAAGTAATATCAGTTATTATGAAAGTACCTAATCGTTTTGTGAGGAAAACGCGAGAAAATATCTATCTCTGCTGCATTTTTTTATGCTGATGTTAGTTCTGTACTCGCGGAAAATTACAGTCTAAAAGAAAAAATTCTCCGGAAAATATGATGGAACTATGATAGCAGCAGCAGCAAAAATTTTCCTTTTCCTTACGTGTAAGTCAATTTAACGCAGCCTTTATAAAAAATTAATATACTGCTCTGTTTTCTTCGAGTTTAGTACCATATAACAGACGTTTCCACAAAGCAGGCACAAGATAAGCGGCTGTGGAAAAGAAAAAGAATAGAAAGAAGATTGCTAGAAAGAAAGCTCCAGCACATACTTCAAAAGCGTCTACATTTCCTGACCTCCAGAGAAAAGGTTTTAACTGGACTGAATGAGTGTGAACCATCCACGAAGCGTTGATGAATTTTACATGCAGTAATGTAAGTAGAAAAACTTTATGTATGTATATACATCCCAAAATTGTAAGGGGTGAGTCTATAAAACTCACTTTTATGAACTCTAACGCTAGTACATATGTGCACAAATGTACAACACTTGTATTGATCAAAGATCCGACTTTCAAGACGTCAAAGACTCTATCCTAAGTATAATCCGTCGCGAATTTCACCATCATTAAAAACTTTTCTTGTGTCCGAAACTCTGTTGTGTCCTATACGTCCGCTTAATGCCCATGTTTGTATGTTACTTATTTGAATCGCTTAGCAAGTCCACACATTGCCATTTCAATATGTGTGACACAATGTTAACCAGTGCTACGATGTTATCTACGTACGTAAATAGGGAATTCTCGTTTCGAGCTCAAAGTGGAAGGAAAATGAACAAACTTAAGTAACATAAAAAAAACTTTCGCTTATCATTTGCTTCAGGCCGTTCCTGTTTTCTTATAAACTTGGGTAAATGCATATAACTCTTAGATTTTCATTCCATACGATGATGACGACATGGCAGCATATTTATTTCTTCTTTTTTCAACTTTATATTTGGGCCAGACGAGAAAAAAAGAAAAAACCAACAGAAGCTGAATATATTGGCCTAGAATAATGTGTATATACATAGGCATATTGGCTATAAGATATTTTTACTAGCCACCAAAGAAAAATGCAAAATGACGGTTATTTAAATGTACTGACTAGTCTGTTGGCGATTTCAGCAGCAAGTGGTAGCCAAAATTTCAGCTTAGAGAGACGTCATGTATGTTGTTGCATAATACATTAGAGATTGCATTTGTACGAACCACACACATTGCACAAATATTTTGTCTTTCTCCACTTTCCCCACACTTTCCTACATTTTGGAATTTGCTAAAAGCTTTTTTATGCCACACAATTCAATGCGCCCCTCCTATGATACGTACAACGAGCGGGGAAAAGAGAAACATTTTGCTCGGAGAAAATAGTAATAAACAATTCACGTGAAAAAATAAGTACAAAGAAAACAGAAAGTACAGCTTAGCTGGTAAATACCATTTCTTGTGTGTTCCATACTATGTGTCACAAGTGCCACATACAAAGTAAATACTACCTTTAACTTTTTGTTATTTCTGTACTTCACACATTTTATTTTACGTAGGCACAATCCCCTTTCTCTGGTTTCCCGTGAAGCGTGTCTGTGCTTTCACGTCTTCATTTCATGCAGCTTGCCCGCCCTATGTTGGCTAGTTACTTGAGACTCATTGTGTGTAAATTAAACCACCTCTTCAGAAATTGCTTGGAGAAAAATTCATATATGTATGATTTGTGTTGTGAGACAAGAGAAAGAGCTTCTACTCACGAACGAAATTATGCTATCGCCACTAGTAATCTTTTTTCCTCTTTGTTAGCCTGCTGGTTTTTGTATCCATTTGACACAGAGAATTGTGCACAGCCCACCACTTATATGCATACATATGTTCGTGCTGCTGCTTTTGTCCTCCCCCTGTTTTGTCAATAATAATGGTGCAATGAAAATTGTAATGTAAGGAGTCCCTTGAACATCATATGCTTGCGTTTATTTTTTGACAAAGGGGAGGATGATGGGTAGTTATAAGTATTTTTATGCTTATGCACGTGGCATTATGACCGTAATGTGCAAAGAACAGGTATAGGTTATTACATTCACGTTTTTACATTTTACATAAATTCTCCAGTTTGTATTATGGCTAGTTCAGTATTTAGGGTGAAAGTACTAGTGAAAGTAGCATAACCGCCTCTACAGTTTTGTATATCTTATAATGACACTACTGGAAACTTAGCGGGTAAACATATACAGCAACTTTACATTATGATATACATGTACTAAAAAAATAATTTTATCAGCACTAATTTTGAATGTCACGAAAATGACTGGCTGGCTGGCGGCATATACACAATGAATAGAAGGGGATTATGCAATTGGCACAATCCTGGCATTATAACACATCAGCATCATAAAAATATACGATTATTTATAGAGATAAATAAATAACAAAAAATACTACACAACATCCANCAAAAAATACTACACAACATCCATTATGTCGAAACACCATTACGCTATATATCTTATTTTATCGTCGTATCCGTTTGTACCCATATATTATTATCGTGTTCCTTACCCACAAATTTAAGCCGACTGAGTCCTGTTCCAAAGGGTTGAACAGACCAATGAGTAACATGGAAAGAGGCATTCACAATCATTTGATCTCCCTCACGTACAGATTGCTATTGCCAAGAAAAACAAGCAGACAACAAATTCTATCACATTTAATGCTTCGTAATGTACTTTCACTGTCCAAAAGAATACATTTAGGTATATGAACATATTATAAAAGTAGAAAAAATGCATCTCGGCACTTTCGCTGCTGATAGACATGGACATAAACAGTCAAGAATATACAACAAGTACTATATTGAAGAGGCTTTTGTTGACCGAAAATTTTGAATTCAAACCAGCTTCTGCTTACATTTTCCATTTCCATTTAAACAGTAAAACAGAATGACATATTAGCACTTGGATACATTCTTTAATAGTACACGTAGTAGGGGAAATGTTTTTGCATTATAACAGGATCATGTCAGGATCAAGTAAACATCTCATGTATGATCAACTTTTTTGAGCAACTCTGGCAGGTGTTGTGAATCGTCATCGTAAATAAATGTAAGTGTGGATGGAAAAGTTGGTGTTGCGTAGCCTTCGTTGCTTCAATGGAACGATAACTGGTTTCGTTCCAATGGAAAAATTCTTGTCATTCAAAATGTTATGCACGTGTTTGGCACAATAACATGAAATTCGTTGCTACCTTCATATGATCGACTAGGTCACACAAAAAATATACGTGACACAATCCACAACATGACTCGGAACGTTTTGTAGTCCATATAAAAATACTCGTATATAGTTTGAGAATATATATTGATCACAATCATCGTAAAAGCATGCCACACATATTTCTTGCAGCTCCACACTACGGCTCTACGTATTGTTGGTACCTACGTAAAATTTCATGATCGTTCGCTCAATTCTCAGACAGACTTTTCCTCATATTACAGTGATGTAATATTCATTAATAAACAGGCCCTCCTGTGCATGTTTAGTTTGTTGGGGTTTTAGTTAGTTCACAGTAACTGCTACCGGTGGTCCGCGGGACAGGTTAGTGCCCCTCATAAAATGTTAATTCCATGATCAATATCTCTCTCAGAAGTTTTCACCCTAACACCAAATTCTTGTGCTTATGCTCATTGGGTTGACGTACAATCAGAAACAGTGCCTCAGAAATAAACTGTTGTATAGTATACCCGACGAAAGCACATTAAAAAACTGGTCGATACCTGTTTCGATTTTCCTTTGCGAATTTTACATCGTGTTACTTACTAACTCAATGTCTTTTCTTATATCAATGAGCAATTAAGCTGTATATTTGAAATGGTAAACTTTCACGGGAAATGTTGTAGTTTACCTATTTAGTCATGTTTGGTTTCCGTTTGTTTGTTAAGTTCCGTGTTCACGGACAACCGGAAATATTGCGGGAAACCATAATGCAGATATACGAAATATAGAGGTGCCGGTGTGAAAGTATATAACCATAGTGTGTTCAATGTTGAATAGGGGCGATAAAAATAAAAATTGTTCACAGGTTAGGAATAAATCGAGGAATTGGTTATTTTTACTTGTATGTTTATATAAACGTTTATATGTTGTTGGTTGTACATGATCTAATAGCTGTAAGAGCCTTGTATTCTTTCAAAAATATATTATCAACTGTGTAACCGTTCCGATTTTCTTATTTTTATGACGTATTTTCTTGTATGGGTGTATACTGTGGACGCGTATATTGTGCACTGTGACGTTAATGTTCTATTCATTCAATTTTGGCATTCCGCGATAAAGTTTGTGTTTACCTTGAGAGTGTTCTTGAAGACCAACGTCAAAGGCAAGTTTGTCATTTCCAGAAGTGGTTGAAAGACAGGCCAGGTACTATGAAGAAAACAGAGTGCTGAATAAGCAAGTTTATTCGGGTAGTTTCGTAATCGCTAATCCATTAGAGAACATTGATAACATATTCCCATTGTTTATTAAAAAGGACGATATGCCTAGAGTGAGCCAATAAAAATGATATAGACAAGCGTATATGTTCACCAAAACAAGTAGAATCAGAGACAACTTGACAGCTTTTGGTTGCACGAAAAACGTTTCTTAAAAAGAACCTTTTTACGTCAATTAAAAGTGAACCAAATATAGCCCATTTTTTAATGTAGTATAACTATAACACTAGATGCAGCATATTTTTAAGCCTCGTTTTCACAAATGTGTATGACGATAACCCACTGTTTCTTTTATGTAAATCCGAACAATTTCTCTCTAAATGTGATCAAAGATTACTCTTATAAAAATTCTTTCAGCATCGTTGAAACTTTTTGAATTGGCAAAATTAGAAGACATGCTTGAATGAAGACCTAACACTGATATTAGACAGCTAACAAAACTTTGCACTTTCGTACTATATGAGAGCTATTTAAATAACGGGACATAATTCAACGATATACTAAAATATATATTATAGGTTGCAAATTTTAAAAAAATCACCAGAGGGGAAAGTGCTACGATTTATTGCTAAATAATTAGATATTGCATCGATATATGTATAATGTACATAATACGTATGAGCATATCTTATAAGGAAATATACACGTAAATACATAAGGTACACAATAATATGTCGTGAAATAAAACTGAAATTCGTAATTGCATTCCACCATGTACTGATTGCAGTGTAAATGAGAGACTCTCTTCTTCATTGCATAGACAATTAAGAACGTAGCTGAGGAATAAATTTTAAAATGGTACGAGTCATACATATACTTTTCAAGAGTTTGCAAATATTTGGTTGGATCTTCATTTTGGGCTCTCATTCTAAGGATCTGTACTAGTCACTGGTGAAAAGCTTCAATGCAGAGTATCTTGTTTGGTTGGATTCCTACTCACACACTAGCCGGTCTATACTATATATAGACGGAAGATGTTTGTATTAAATATAGGCTAACAATAAACATGCATGAAATTATATGTATTTATTCCTTTTTCCTTCCCTACACACAAAGCATGAATATCACACGTGTAGAACTACAAGAGTCGAGATAATGTTGTGGCTTTCTAATAAAATTACTCTTTGGCCCTGTTCTCTTTCCACTTTACAGGCAAGACTGAAGATAGCACCGTTTCCTCTATAGTCGCCTTCATTAAGAGGACTATAGAAAATCCTATTCGGAACAACTAGTGAGCATAATAGCTTAATGTACCAGTCAAACTTGTGCCGCAAAACTATTACTTCGTCTACTGCCACTCTGCCACCACCACATTTTATTTTGGTGCAACAGTAGTAGGTATTATTTCACGCTTGCTATGTTGCATTTAGCTGGCTTCTTGGCATCTGTTGGCACACATTTCTTTTACTCATGCATTGTAACGTCTTCACTTCATGTACGACACGCATTACAATATCCACATTATGACTACAGATTTAGCTGTCCGTCGAGTCGAATATCCCGAAACCCGAAAATTTTGGTAACTAACGTTAACTGTGCTGTGCAACCAGATTCTATCCATCTTCCGCGAGTGCAGATATTTTTTTTCAAGGCTCTAATATCCGTTTCTTCTTTTTTGTTGTGTGGATGTGTATCGTCAGTTTTTAAGACGATTTACCATAATAAATACAAGAGTTGATGAGTATAAATACGTGATGGATATAGATGAGTTTTTTACATTGACTTACCATATTGCTATTTTGATGCCGCAGTAATATGGCATTTCCGTACAGCAGGGTTCGGTGTCCGGATCCAGTGCCTTTGCCCTATTATACATTTGATAGTTATTAGAAAACAGTATACAAAATGGAGGGTTTCATCCAGAATTTGGTGAAGTCTTTCATACATGTGAATGAATTATTATTACATATCTCTTTCTCTTCAACAGCGTAAATTATTAGACAAGTAAGTCTACTGAGGCCTTTCACTCTTTGGCTATACTTGCTTTTGCGCCTGCTACAACCACAAAAAAGCTAATCGACTCTACTTTTACTGGAACAAAAACTCTCATGATTTCATTCACTACAGAAAGGTAATAATAGTAATGCTGTAGTCAGAAAATAACTTGATTTTCTTGTTGTGTGGTAGTTCTGTTGATTTTACGCATTATTAGAATTATATCTAGGTGGTCTGGTACACGAGTGACAAGTACAAACAATCAAGCCGAGTGTGTGTCTTCTCTAGCAACTTGTAAGTTAAGCAGAGTCATGTACGTTACGTGAAAACTCTGTAAGTAAGTAAGCAAGTTAAGTACAAAGACAAAGCAAACTCGGTTGTCTGGTACATATTATAGAAGTAAACTTTTAGTTGGTAGAAAACAGATTAGTTTAGTTTACTATACACTGCGGTGGTGCAGTTACGTGATATCACACAGAAGGATCTACCCAAATTTTGTTATTAATAAGTTGATTACGCCGTGACAGGAAAAGATCACTCTAATAATTGCTAACTGTAATGCAATAATGCTAAATTATATTATCGTAATGCCAAGTATAGAGTGAAAGTAGAGATACTGAAAATAAAGTAACCACAATGCAACAATGCCCACAAATCTCTATATAGGCTTGATAATTTGGTACACACTTGTGCAACTAACTACAAAAATTGTCTACATAAAATTGGTGTCATCATGAGTCACCGAGTCACGTGATAAGATATGACTTCACTGTGCATAATGATGTATACTTTTAAAAAACGACCAACGTCAACACATCCAGTAACACCGAAATGTCTACCGTAGTAAAAAATTTGTCATTAAAAAGTACAACAAACAGGTACATATTGTGTTTAGGTATGTACGTAATCAACTATAGAAAAAATGATGATGAAAACGAAATAGAACTAGCTTACAAAAATAGAAATTAACCAGTTACCAAAATACTCTATTAACTCATAGTTTTAGACAGGAAAAGGGGAAAAATTTATTCGAAATTGGATTGGGGTCAGACACGATGGGATACATGTATAATATTTTTGGTGCCGCAATTTAATCTTATTTGCACCTAATACCACTAAAAAGGTTAATATAGAGGTGAAGTGTGTGATCCAGACCAGGGAAGGACAATTTTGTTTGTGCCTACTACTTATTAGATTTTTTTAAAGTATTACTATTGTAGTATCACTGGACGCAACATAAATGTACAACTGTCAGGATTCAGATAAGGGTAATGTGTTGTTGTGTTGGTTGAATATTAAACGGAAAACTGTAATTTTCAGCGTTTTGTAAGGGTGTTTGCTTCCAACAGCGGGTTTTTGTTGTAAAGACAGGATACTATTTGTAGTAGTTTAGGTCTTACGTAACAAAAGTTTCTATCTATAAAAAAATTGGATTTTCCACAAATTGTACTCAATCAGAATAGGATTTTATTTGGCATACGCTAATGGTGTTCATCGTTCCATTCTTGCATTTTGGCGCACTACACAAATGTCAATGTTCGCGAGAGGCTGTACAACGGCATATACCTACGTGTGTATAAAAGAGTAAAAAGTGTAAAGACTGTGTAGAAGGTTGCATTTCCAATACTTTCTGTTTGTTTTAGGAAATATAACAGAACTTTTATTCAGATGTAGTCATGCATCATCATCACATCACATTGTTCGTTTGAAAGATTTAAACGTGCCAAAATGTGTACAGAAAACAGCTACAAGACAAAATTTGGAGAGAATAAAATGTTGCTGCCAAGCCGTGTAGTTTAATCCTAAGTTGATGTAGTAGTGTCGGGTGGGATGGTTTTGAACTTCAAATTAATTTGTGTAATAATTTTAATTACTAGGCATACTGTATATTATAATGTGTGTGAAAAGAGAAAAATTTCACTTTCTCTTATCTTGTAGGGAAAGGGTGACGGACTGTTTATTATCTTTCCATGCGACATTTCAAAAAGTTTTTAATGGGAAACGGGTAATGTGCAGTCAACTGTAAAATAACTCATAAAACTGTAATCCATGTTGCTGTATACTATTTATTCATGGTAATTAATGCGCTTAACAAACTGTAATCTCCGTTGAACTTTGGGAAAAATGGGAAGAAAAGTGAAATGTAATGTTGTTGGTTACTGACGATGATAAAAGGGTATCGGGTTGAGCGTGTAAGGTACTTGATACTACAAAAACAATAAAGCACTACCATAAGGTGTATTATTAGAGGATCTGGGAAAAGTGTGAGAAGAAACCAACTGTACAAAGTATTACATAGCTTACGGGCATTCATTCCCTGTTGTTTTATTACGGCTCACCGGATAACATAAAAAAATATGTTCGTATAAATGACCATTACCAGAGTGTACCTTTGCATGATGATGACCAAGATATGTCGGATGAGAAAGGTTGAAGTGGAAGAAAATAATTTTAGAGAGAAAAACTTTTACTTACTACGGCTTCATTTCCCTGAAACGTAAAATGGGAAAACTTTCTTTCAGCATTAGCAAAAATACTTTTACTTATAGAAAAGTAGACAAGTTGAAAGTTGATGGCTGCAGAGATGTAGAATAACATAGCTAACACTGTTTATCATCGTGTACAGATTTAGTTTCTAAACAGAAATACAAATTCCATCATCACTCTTATATGTAGGTGGTAGGTATTATGTAAGTAAACACTACCAGTCGAACCACTATGACCGCACTTTTGCAATTTCACCTCGAAGAACAAGTTTTTTCTATTAGTTTTTTATGAATTCCTCTTGGCAGTACTGCTGTGAGGTTAAAGACGTGTTTTAGTTTTTATTAAAAAAAAATACAAATCACGAAAATACTTTGGTAATCTCCTTTCAGTGATGTGTAGTGATGCATTAATCCAGTTTATTAAATTATATACTCCAAAGTTAAAAGAATATCAATCATATCAACTATGAGGTAAATATACTAACTACCAGACTGTTAATGTGCGCTTGATCATGCGTTGTTAAAGTACGCTTTGTCGTAAACAAAATGTAAGATCGTGCAAACAAAATGTAAGAATCAAAGATTTGATTATTGCTTTTATATATCATCTGTCATACTCATTTTTTAATAATGTGTCTAAAAGTACTACAAGTTATGTAGTTGACGTGAAAAATGTCGTCAATGACTGGTCATGTTCAGGGTTTCAACTTTCTCCTTATAAAGAGAAAAAACTTTCGCTTTGTTGTTGATATTATTTATTTTTCAGCATTTAGCTTCTGCTCAGCGTAAATTAAACGTTGAATGGCCTGGTTTCGACCTTCGGTCGTTTGGCAGGATCGTTATTAAATATTGAACTAACATTATTAACTGATAAACTGACATAATTTATGGTGGTAGAGCTAACAGGTATTCCTTGTCTGTATATCTTTATACGCTTGGTTAAAAAATATTGGATCTCCATTTACCGTTTCCGACGCGGCTGCCGTCACCAGTTCCTGTAAGGCCCGAACTGAAAGAGCTTGTTCTATTACAAACACACATTGAGTCAAGTCTGGTGGATTGTTCTGAAAAGGGGAAATTCATATTTATGCAAAACCTGCTCGTATATTACAAACAATATATTATTATATATAGCTGTTTGGAGTGGCGCTTCAGAACGTCACGGCATCTTAAACACAATAGAATGAAGTGGATGTACATACCTTGTCTGCAATGTTTTCTAGGAAGCAGTGACGATTTCCAAACCCTTCGGCAGCCAGGCCGACTCGTTCACCGGTAGCACCGGTGACGAGACAGACCATGTCTTCCTGTAAATGTTAAAAAATGTAAATTGTACTGATAAATTATGATATTTTTTATGACTGCATGCATTATGCATGATGCATCTATTTTATGATGATAGCCTTTGTGTGCAAAATGAAGGTCGGCATGTTCTGAAAATAAAATGTCTAAA
>JAHZNB010005578.1:0-10787 GCA_027744295.1 Callyntrura guangdongensis
TCCCAAGAAAATGCCTTCATTATCAGCAAAAATATTGTCACGGTCATATATAGGATTAGAGATTGACATGATGACATCATTATCTATTATTGCAGTTATTCATTATTGCAAATTTCAACATGCCAAAAATGTCAACCTTACCACAGATGCAGATGCTCGTGTTTAATGATAATATTAATAACAATACTTTTACAATGACACGCTACACATATACCCAAACACCTTCATAATATTATAATATAACCGTCGTCGTCATTTTGACATGACATAAGTAACAATGCAAAAAATTGTTTGGACCGAACTCTGATCGATCGCATCTTATTACCTGCCACTTTAGCTAAATAATATGGCATATGAACATTATTAACTGCCGTCCGATATCCTACCAAGAAACCACGATTCTGTATATTTGTACTATGAAGAACATTGAGAGTGCTCTAATTACTAATTTGAGTGACGACTCGTCACTGTCAAAGCTTGGGTTGTTGGCAAACTATATGGAAATTGGGTGTTGAAACTTTGTCTGTTTCGTGTCATTGATGTCATCCACCCCAAACCTTCGCATACGACGTCAGGTAAATATTATGCAGTTGATGAGAAATGTGAGTGTTGTGTGTAGGTATGTTTCATACGAAATGAAGTTGTCGTCTGTACATGGAAAAAGTGAAAAGTAGGAATGCGAAACTGCTAAACTGGGATCGTGATACGTAACGTGATGCAATGGAAATTGCAATACAGTTTATGGACGTGGTTTCGTAGTGAAGTGGTGACACAATTTTTTTACATTGCTACTTTATGGAAATTCCGTATCCCTAAATTGTTGAGGTATTTTTTTAAAATATCAAATTGGAGTGAAAAAGTTCTTGTCCAGACGGTGGACTCAAATAATTATCTTTGGGGAACAATGAATAGAATGAGTATATTTCTCCAGCAAAGGATTTTGGTTACTGCAACTTGCATCTTGTTTCATATTGACTTGGGGGAAACAGGTTTGTAATTTGAAAAGAAGTTTAAACTATTTTTGGTGGTTTAGTTTTTGATTCAGTTTGCGTTTTAGCTTGACGTGTCCTTATGTTTGTCTTTAATTATTAATCTAATAGAATTTTACAACGAAAGCAAGTCAACGGAATTATCAATAAGTCCAAATCCTAAACACATTTCCTGGATATATGGGACCGCCACAGTGCCTTCCAATTATTCAGTCTGCGACATGCCAACAGATATGAACCATTGCTTCAGTGAATATGAGAAGAGTACAATATATTTTTATCTTTACAATCGTGACAGGTAGTTTGCAATTATTTTTTAAGTGTTTTTTAATTAAGGCGCGATCATATTTAATTATTGGACAACTTAACTTTATGGGTATATCTAGAAACGGATCAGAAGCTTTAAAACTGGGAGATTTAGAGCAATTGAAAAGGTCATCATTCAGGAACGACCTTCCTGTCAAATTTATCATTCATGGGTTTAAGCAAACAGCCTTTTCGCAGTTTTCTCATCTTCTCAAGGAAGGTAAAAATCAAGCTTTACTAAACTTTAAGGTATGACTACGACCAGCAGTAGTGTTTTACCATCTTGAATTCATCCTCTCTTGCATAAAATTCTTCATGAGCTACTTTTGACTTTTGTTATCATCGCCCAAGCTCATTGAAGGCGAACTATCTAACGTTACCCCTGAGGCAGGATAGCGCAGGACCAGATAGTGTAAGTTTGAAAAAATGAAATGACAGAAGACAAATTGAATCCTCAGATCGAACCACTGGGCAGCTAAGCTGCAAGAAAAAAGTTAAAAAATTACATTCGCCAGAACTTGCGCTACCTACAATAATGTAATTATGTCATAATCATAATCTTATCTCAGAGTCAAAAGATAAGCCAAAAGGAATTTGAACTTTGGATGAACATTTCAACATGATGTATTTAAACATTTGGATAAACTATGAAACTTTTCAGTTTTTTAGTTCATTCATTCATTTAACTAGCAATTGACAGACAATGATGAATGATCGAATGGAAATTGGATTTCGAAAACATAATTTCAAAATTTCTTTAAATGTTCTTGTTAATATGGACGACCGAATACAACAAACTATAATATAGTGTTAGACTAGCTGGTCGTAAAATGACGCACAAGCCTACCTAAAATACACCTCATATCTAAAAGCAAAACCCTTTTCAAACAGTCTTAAGGAAGATCCTTGTTTAAATATATGCAAACTGTAGCACTCTTTGTTATCTTAATACACCTCATATCTAAAAAGCAAAACCCTTTTCAAACAGTCTTAAGGAAGATCCTTGTTTAAATATATGCAAACTGTAGCACTCTTTGTTATCTTACACAGCTTACCTGCTTCACGGCAATGAAACAAATGTCATTGTTGTTGACTGGCGATACCTTGCGAGTCACCACAATTATTTCCACTCTGCGTTCAACACCCGAATAGTGGGAGAGCGAGTTGGAGAATTCATTATATACCTGAGAAAAACTCGATCTATCAAGTCGTACAAGAGTGTTCACATAATTGGCTTTTCACTCGGAGCACATGTCGCTGGCTTTGCAGCCAAACTTGTGAAGCGAACTAAGAAGATACTGATATCAAGAATTACAGGTACTTATCCCTACACGTTAAAAAACGCAAAATATGACTCAGCAATTTCGTCAATCATGTTCTTTTACAATGACTTCTGTGTGCGTGGGGCGCAGTGGGATAACTGATTCCATTGGCCACGTTGACTTTTACCGTAAGAAAATATGTATCTCCATTAATGTCATCGCATTACACAAGCATTTTTACTAGTAACGCCTTTGGACAATATGACGCCAACAATTAACTCATACTCATAACGTGTATACCATAATCGGATTTTGAAACAGCTAACGGAGGCGAGGATCAGCCAGGTTGTGAGTGGGAAAGACTGCATTCATTTATCTTGAGTAAGTTCACCCCTTATCGGGAAAAAGTATTTTCTCACGGAATATAAGTGGCAATTCTCCAAAAAAGTATAAATTATCCCATCATCGATAAATACACTTTACGTCTGTCA
Source organism: Callyntrura guangdongensis (assembly GCA_027744295.1). Taxonomy (NCBI): domain Eukaryota; kingdom Metazoa; phylum Arthropoda; class Collembola; order Entomobryomorpha; family Paronellidae; genus Callyntrura; species Callyntrura guangdongensis. The sequence goes on from JAHZNB010005578.1 coordinate 3,049, forward strand.
TTTTTATATTTCAGAAAATTGCAGCCACGAACGAGCGTTTCAATTTTTCTTGGCATCCATCAAAGGGCAACAATTTGTCGGGTGTCATTGTCCCAAGTGGGTGGATTTTCAATCTGGAAGTTGTCGATGTAATTCCCGGAGTGTCGGAGCGGAGATAATGGGTGAACATTGTTCCTTTCAGTATGCTACTCACACGGTGTCCCAAATCAAAAATTTTATAGTAATAATAATTACATTTCTTGATTTAAACCAAAAAAAAAATCAAATTTTCTCGTAATAACATTTCAGAGCCCGAGGAAATAAGTATTTGGCGACAACATCAGACTTTCAATACATTGCTGCTGCATGACACGCATAAAACTTAATTCATACCTAAAATATATATTTATGTACATTCTCACAAATTAGAGTAACATGAGCTGCAAGAAAAAAAACTTCTTTTTTTCACCGCATCCTTGTATTATATTATGCTCCCCGAAAACTGTTATTAAATCTGCTATTTTCTAACTGCACGACCATTATATTTGATTTACAGTCCATTATACAACGCACACGAGCACAGCTTCTTGTTACCACCCTCTATCCACCAAATAATCTAGTTTTATAGCAACGCAACGACTAAACTTCAAACTTTCTTTAGTTTTTATGTATACCAAAAATGCCTACCTACACAGCTAGTCTCATTTTTGTTCGGCGATGCACCTTATTCACATTGATGATCGCATGTCTTCAACTTGAAGACTTCAAGTACCTTATCCCTCACCACCTTACACACCATCATCATCCCTTGTGTGATTAACATAATGTGTACTATCGACTTACAATGTCTACAGAACACATGTAATTTTCCTGGCCAACATTTATACAACAAGCAGTTAGTTTCTAACATAAAAAATTCATACTCCTCTCGCGTCACTAAAAAATCTTTGCCTGTAAATAAAAGGTGTTGGCGTATATTCCTGTCCACTGCAATTAGTCTCAGCATAATAACAAGCAATTATTTTCTAAATCATGAAACAATAATATGATAATTGTAATAAAAATATCAAACAGTTGAAGTGGTGGTAGTACTTGCAGTCGTGGTAGTAGAGCTACCAATTAAAATATCACTCTACTACACTCACCATCATCACAGATTGTTAGAAGCAATTTGTACTTTTCCTGTTTTTCTACCGTGTAATCATTATGACTTCTATAACTAGAGAGCATCTCTCTCTCTCTCTCCTTCGTAACGGGTTAAAGACTTTGAAAATGAACACAAAAAACTTTTTCATATTTTTTCACGCAAAAGAAGATGGTCTGATCAGCGATCGTTACTACTACGTATTTACTATTACTAAGAAAACAGAAAAAATCTATTCTACTAACTTGGCTTGATGTTTGGTTAAATTTTTTATACCTAAGTGATAAGCGATGAGCAAAGTAGTGATAAAGTAGTAGTCAGTATAATACACTAAAAAGTTGCGCTTTTCAAATTATTTATGATGTGTACAAACTACAAACTACACAAACGTCAATAAAATGTAGGTGGAATTGGTATTAGGTAGTTCAAACTTCTTTGTACAAAATGCATGCGATATAATTGCGTCAAGTTTGTGTATTGTTCAGTGTTCAGGTTCAGAGACGAGCTGTTTTAAAGTTTTTTTTCATATAAATGAATTATACTTATCGCTTTTTTATATCACCTTCCTTCGACGGTCTAAAATTTTACCCCGTAACCTGATTCAAGGTATTCAGGGATTGGGGTACGTGGTATGTAATGTAGCTAGTGACAAGCAGCGTGCATGTTTATATGATTATCCCGTAGAGAGGAGAACAAGTAACAAAAATTTATACCCCAACAACATTAATTTTTCCCCTAGTAGTAAACTACACACAGGTTTTCTCCGTTGCAGACCAGCGGCGTCATCGCCATCGTCATTATTACCCTTTAGCATTTTTCAATAGAAATATATCGGCTAGAGTTTTCATTTTGGTGGTTTGTTGCAGCAGGACCGGTGGTGGACCGGTGGGGAAAAATATGTACTACATGTCAAGGTCCTGTTACCAGTGTTCTTTTGCTGGCGGTGGCCGGTGTAGTAGCACCAGCGTCACGGTGTGAAGTAGCAGCGAGTAGCACTGGGAGTATTAGAAGCGGTGTGGTAGCTATAAGCTCGTCAGGTTGTGAAGGACTTGGCATCATTGTGTTATCTATCGCTTTGTTATACTCCTCTGTATTTCACTAGTCGATTAAACTTTTCTCTCAATCAAATGGCCACCTTAAAAGGATACAGACGATGCTACAGTCCCGTTACCCTGATAATGGCATCTAGACGAGATCCTGGTTTCTTTTTGGGGGTGCCGCTCATTGTGTGTTTGCTACTAACCTGTAATTTTACCTGTATTCTCTGTCAAAGGTTTTTGCCAAGTTTACCCGATTTGAATAATCTTTTTGGTTTAGGAATAGGTAAGTTGAACAAATTATCATCTGTATTTTTAGTGTATGAGCTCCTCTTTGGGAATGTTTGTGGGGGTCGGATAATATTTTCTTGGTATCATGTGACAGTGGTGCTCTGAATACTTTGGTAGTTAATTAATTAATTGTGGATGCTTAATTGCATTGTAAGTTTCTAGAGTAAGTCCGGCGATTGATCAGTTGGAGTTGGATTCTATGTTACCAGCGTTGCCACTATACGACAAGGACGTGAACAATGTGGGCTTCTACTTGTATTCGACGGAAACGTGAGAAAACATTTTTAAAAAGAACAACGACAGAGGAATGATATGCTTTTATTGGCCATTTAAATTTATAAAAAGAAATTTCGTCTTTATTAGTGATTCTGGTGAAGCGTCAGTGTACACAGAGGAGTACCTTGTTGTTAATGACCCATCTAGTGTGAAGCGATCAGCGTTCAATTCAAAAAATGAGGTCAAAATCTTGATTCATGGCTGGAGTCAAAAAGTGAAATCCAGGGATTTTCCTGGTCCCGTAAAGCACGGTAAATGTAACATTTGAGCATTAACTTACACTTTTCATCATTATTACCCTTACCACGTTGATGAAATGTGATGTCAGGAGGAAACAATCAATAGCATGCCATTTTGTGTTTTCCTAAAGCTTATCTGGAAGCCTCCAACTCTGGAAACAACTCGAGGGATTACAACGTTATTTGTGTAGACTGGAGCTCGCTGAGCAGGGAGTTTCTTTACGTGAATTCAGTCATGTACGCAGAAAAGGTAGGGCGGAGAGTGGGAGAGTTCATTGTATTCCTCAAGTTGGGTGGTTTCATTCACAGCTATGAACAAGTGCACATCATTGGTATGAAAACTATTATGCAATATTTTGATGTAAACTTAAATTAACGCGTTGGGTTTCCAGTGATGAGGTGAGAGAAAGTTTTTATTTTTTGTTGTTTTCACAGGATTTTCCCTGGGAGCGCAAGTGGCAGGCATTGCAGGTAACTTTGTAGTTCAAGCAAACGACGGGAAAGAGAGAGTTGGCAGGATTACAGGTAAAGAAACTAATGAGTTATTATATAATTACCTAAAATGGTATTTTTCCAAGGGAAATCTTATTTTCATCATGGAAATTTCCCCACCAGGTCTCGATCCCGCTGGATTTTTGTAAGTTTTTATAATTTCTTAATTTTTAGTTTACAAAACTAATGCTTTATTTAAAGTATAAAAACTTATTTTAAAATTAGGTTTTCTTCAGAGTCAGTTCCTCTTGGGGTCAGATTGGACGCTACAGATGCAAATTTTGTTGATGTCATCCATACCAACATGGGGCTATTTTTAAGGGGCGAATTTGGAACCCCACTTCCCACTGGTACATGCAGATTTTTATCGTAAGCCGTGTAAATTTTATGGTATCCCAAATGGAAAAATTATCCAAAGTGAAAAGAATTTATAAAAAATTCCTCCTTTTTTTAGCAAATGGAGGCAGTCATCAACCCATGTGCTCACTAGCCATCATCCGAGAATATTCTTTACCTCGAAAAAGTAAGACTCTTTAAAATGTTTCCAATGTTTCACCCTTAATTTTTTTCTAAACACTTGTGCTTGTCCTTCATCCCGCCAGGTGGTTGTCATCACATGAAATCCATAGACTATTTTACGGAATCCATAATGGGAGTAAACTACTACGGTTGCAAATGTCCCGAGTGGAGAGCTTTCAAGAAAGGATTGTGTGACTGTGAAGCAGACGAACACTTGGTGCTCATGGGCGAAAACATTGACCACAGGTAAGTGGCCAAAAGTTACTACAAAATGATGATCTCTTTGGTGTGATATTTATCTGTACTTGACTCTGTCATGCTCATATACCCAATGCATCTTGCAGTTTGTTAATAACATTTTCATGTCTTCTTTCATTGTGTAGAAGCCGAGGGAAATTTTACTTATACGTCTCGTGACACACCATTTAAGGGGAAATCTGTAAAAGGACTCACACTCTCTCTCACACACACACACACCTAACGTGCGACGTATCTCTCTCATATTTTGGCAATGAATCAGTTTGTTGCGTTTTTGTATTGTTGTTAACAGGTTAAAACTCACACCGATGATGCTGCTCATTCAAACTGTATGTACTGTTGTGGGAGTGCAGAGGCGTATTATTACGTATTTAGGCATTTATGTAAAAATAATAATAATAATAATTTGTACTTTTGTAATAACAACCTACCTACCTATGTACCTAGTTATCTCGATGTTTATATTTGTAGTATACACCATATACCCTACGTGTACGCTATTTTTAGACGTTCTTCTCCGTTGCAAGGATGACTGATCCCTGATCCAAATAAAAAATGCATTTGTATTTTTTTTGCATATATTGTGTATTCGTAACATCTTTACTGTTCTGAAAAACTTGTTCTTAAATTATACACGCGTAGAAAGAAATGACTTTCTTGTATCTGTTGTTGTTGTTGTTGCATTTGGAAAATTGTTCTTGTGCCAGGATTAACGACATTAGGGTCAACTTGTACTGTGAAATGGCGATGCATCATCATCATTTTGCTACAACGCATTGATTTTTTTGCTGTACTGCTTAAGTCTAAAGTATCCTTTTCGATGCCAATATTAATATTATTCTTACGGAGTGACAAAGCTGTACAGTACTGCTGAGTCATTCAAATTCACCAGCCGCCAGGAAGATCATATGTTTGAAAGCTAAAAAAACTGTTGAAAGTATTGAACTCCGGAACAGTATCTAGAAACAGGTTCTTCAGGTAATATAGATATTTTGTCGTGGATGTGCACACACACACTGATTGCAATAGTTATAACCTTGAACAAAAGAAAAGTACGATATTGGAAGAAATCGGCTAATGGGTCCAACACAAGCTTCCTTGGACGACGACAGTTCAATACCAACAAGTATTGATGAAGCAGGTGACTTATTCGACCCGTGCAGAATGAATAGTAACGTGGAGTTTGAAATTGTAAAGATAGCCCTTCCAGCAGACGCTGTGAATGGTCAAGAAAATGATCTTAAACTTATTGTGTCGGAAATTCAGAAATTGGCGAGGTATAAACATAACCAGGTTCATATTCGAACCTACAAAAAAGTCTGGTTTGAAGGTTTCTTGGCTGAAAAGTGTCATAAATTAACTGGTCTGGCGGCTGCATCGGCGACAAAATGTGGTGAGGGTGCCACGGGGGAGGATAATCCTCTATTTTTGTGCGTGCAAAGGGAAAAATACAAGTTTGTGTCGTTAGCCCGTTGGTTGGAGGGGAAACGAGAGAGTGTTTTGTGTGACTCTCAAGTTTTACACGTGATTTCCCAGCTAGCAGCGGCCCTTTCCGTTATAGTGGAGTCTGGAGTAGCGTACAAGAATGAAGTGACCCTCTCAGAAATTCATCTGGTGGAAGATGAGGGGACTTGGACATCGTCTCAAGTAGCCCCAAACTTGTTTCCAACCCTAAAATTATCTATTTTTCATTTTGAAAGTTTAATCGCCTCGTATATTCCAGACGACACGGATCAACTTCAGGAAAATGTCTCCCTTTCCACTTCAGAAAGAATCAATTCAGAAAGTTTGCCCCTAGCCCAGCTACTGAGCCGAGTGGCCAGCGAGCTCCTCCAAAATAAAAAGTGGGATACTGGGACAAATAAATCAGCCGAGTATTTAAAAATCCTTCAAGAAATTAGCTACCAAGAAGCCAACGTAAGCAAATTCAAGACAATTGCTAGTAAATTGCAGCAGTTAAATGACAAATACAAAAATGGATTCACTATCAACATGGGTCAAAGTAGACCGATATTTATTGGAAGGGAAGCGGAAGTTAAAAATTTGCTGACCATTCTCACGGAATCACACAACAAGCTCATTGTTGTCCACGGCGCTCCTGGCATTGGAAAAAGTGAGTTAATCACGCAAGTCGTTCGACAAATGTTGGACCGGCAAAGGGAGAGTGGATCCGAGCTGGACGTCATTTGCTTTGATGCTTCGTCTTCAGACAGTTTAACCGCTTCCGTGTACGCCTGTGCAGCGCAAAGAAAGTTGCGCATTCAAACGAGGGACTACATGGGAAATCCAAGACCAATCAAAGAGATATTTTTGGAGATGCTCGTGTTACTCTCAGAGAGTGACTTATTGTTGGTGTTTGAAAACGCGAATGTTTTGACGGTGGATTTGCTGGATTTAATACAAGTTTACAAAGAAAACAGCACAGCGTCAAGTACAATTACTTCCTCGTCTTGTCACCATCACGGGATTCTATTGACTAGAGAGTTGTGGGCGTCCTGTCCCTTTCTGGACGATTGTGACTGTACCACTCTAAAGCTGTCGCCGTTAAGCAATGCAGACGCTCTTTTGGTTTTGAGGACAGGTCACAGCAGCTGTGGGGCAGCTTGTAGTAGTCAAGATCCTACGAAGGAATCTGATTTGAATCAATTATGTGATTATTTAGGATGGAATCCAGCCGCACTAAACGTTGTACTAAAACTGACGAATTCAAAGTTCCCTCTGGAATGTCAGTTGACGAGTTTATTGACATCCTTGGAAAATTTTCGTGGTAAATACCCCGAATTACAAAATTCGGATTTACAACCGGCCTGCCTGGCTTATGCCTTTTCCGTGCGCCACTTGTATGAGTCCTTGGGCGAAGAACAAAGACCAGCACTGGCGACACTGTTATCACTACTGCAGATGGTCGACGGTGAATCGGGCGTTTTCGTGGACATCCTTATAGAAGTGCTTATTCAACTGCAGACTTCCGGTGGATGTTTCTTAAACGGTGGCGCCGTCATGCCACTTTTATTGTCACTGCGGGAGAGGTCCATAATAAAAGTTACTGATGGTGTTATCAAATTGTCTGATTGGGCGCAATCTTGTATAAAAGTGTCCTTGTCACTCATAAAGAATAGTCCCGTGACAGGTGACACTTCCGCGGTATTGTCGGCGTACTACATTATACTCTCCTCTAAAAGTGTGGAAGCCGACTGCTGGAAACTAATTTGCCACGCAGTGAAACTCTGGAAATCCGCCGCCAGAGTGGATGTAGATGTGGCCCGACATTTTTCAGCGTTGCCAGAACTAGTGGCCAAGCTGGCGAAAAGTTTTAAAAAACTGGAGTTAGTAACAGGATTCTTAAAAGATGCTATAGACATTTTTACTGTGGCCTACTCCAGTCCCTACGACATTCACGTTCTTAAATTGAAATTCCTGTTAGCAGCCGAATCCCTGCTACCCCTTGCCAAAGTGAATGAAGCATTTGTGGTGTTTAAGGTAATACAAGAAAACTGTTGTACG
>JAHZNB010005579.1:0-19669 GCA_027744295.1 Callyntrura guangdongensis
CTTTCTTTCTAGTGACATATTGCTGTATTATGTAAAAAAAAACTAGCCGTAATCTGCTAGCTAAAAATTTGCAGTTAATGTGCATTCCATCCGACGGTTACATAAGTATCTATTTCAAATTTAAAAAAAATATTTTTGTGATTTTACTTGATACGAGGTCTTAAAAGAACATGGAGAACGGTCGCATTTTCTAAGTTGTACCACGACGCTCAATAACAATAAAAAAAATGCATTGTCTGATTTACTTGCTGTTCTTCGTAAAAAAAAGGAAATGCCGGCTGGAAACTGAAAAATCCCTTTGAAGATCGCCCATGGGAGTAGATTGGATTTCATAAAATCATTTATCCTCATTTATCATAATATCTAATACACACACTACTAGACATTCAACAGAACTACAAAAAAAAACAGAATAGGCTTGGAATAAAGGGCCACCGATATACCACCTACTAGTTTCCAACAAAAGTAGGGTTTGTCGGCTGATACAACATGATAATTTATGAAATTACAGAGTAAGGAGAAGAAAATAAATTAAAACATCGACTATAAACCATCAATGATATTTAATATGCTAATTATATCGATTTCAATTCTGTTTCGCAGATGCATCAAAAGTAATCTAAACTCCACGTTGGCTCTTCTATACCTTGTTTCGGTTAGCTTTGTATAGTACTTACGGCTAATCACTGCATTTGCCCCTTAAATTTGAGCTGTTTTAACATCTAATCATGACTCATGGTGCGATGTGGCTGGTGGCAAGCGCTCGTCTTAAAACCTTTTCCGTATTGTATATTAAGGAAAATAGATCATGGCAGCAGCAGCAGCAGCAGTGTCTTCTTGATTTTTCTTTGACCCTTCTTTCTCGTGATGCTCTTTTTCACAACAAAAAATCAAAAGACAAGCCGACAGCATTTATGGAATGACTAAACTTGAAAGGAAAGCAAAAAGCGCATCATTAGAACAGAACAGTCTAGTTTCTTTGTACATCTCTCTGCATAATAGCTTGTCATGATACCGAGGAAAATGCTTTAGGGATACATACATTTTATACAAACATATGCAATGAAATGATTTTATCATTAGCCCAACAGAGAATATTCAACGTACGCCGTAAGTAAGTGTGCAATATGTGACTTTAAGCTACTGCTGGTCAAATTTAAAAAATCTTGTTTGTAGAGTGATACACAATAAGACTCACCAAAAAAGTGCCTTCTGTTAAAATGGAACAAGAGTTATGTATGAAAGATGATCACAATGATCAGCCATCTACATGAACTCATTGTCAAGAGTGTAAAAACGTTGAAATGAAGCAGACTTTGTGATAGATGGATAAATAATGATAAGTAATAATAGCTTGAGAGACTATCATTATTGTCAACGGTGTATTTTGTGTGAAAGTCACTACTGAGTGAATGCAGTTAGACTGGCAGATCCATCCAAGTTATCACAATATTGGTAAAAGTATCATTCATTGTTTCTCTATTTTGTTTGCTGTCGATTACACCGCACCCGCCATGGCCCTCTTGTACGTACCACAAGAAAACATCTAAAATATGTTCCAATTTGAAAATAAGAAAAGCAAAATTATGCTTTGAGAATACCGTTATGGTGCTCATCTTTTTGTTAATTTGAAAAGATGTGGGTAATTTAGAAGAAAGGAGAAATGATGATGGTAGCATTAGGGTATACACTACATATTGTGTTGTGAATAGGATAGGAACAAGGAACCGAGTGAACCGACCCAAATATCTTCACAGATTATCTTCAGATTCAGGTTTTTGTACAAAAAATGGTTCGTGTGGTGTAAATGTTATTACTTCGTCTGGTCTTTTTATGACTTGGCATTGATAATAAGTTTAAACAAGAAAATATTTTTTTCCGTTTCCACATTTTACAATTACGACACTTTTACCATTCCCGCGCATGTCACGTCAAAAAAATAAAGCAACGTCAATAAACTTTAAATTGCTTCTGGAGAAAAAAAGTCAAATTGTTGAAACATTCTAACAAATTAATACATTATTGTCATTATTTAAAGCCAGAATTAATTTAGTAGAAGATCAATTCAAACTTACTAATTATTTAGATACAAATACAAGTCTATGATGTAACGTACTGTGTTTATCTTTATCGAAAGTTATTCCACTTTATTGTACAATAACCTGCTCCAATTTACAAGTAGTAACCATAACCAATCCCCCATTTTAAACAAAATGTGCAACAGCTTTGCAATTTTCGATGCATTAAAATACCGACTGATCAAAACGGTGCAACCGTGCTTTAACACAAGAACCAAGCGTTCAAGAAACAACGCTTTTCACTTAAACTCACATGCAAGTAGGTAAAAAAACTCATTATCATCATCATTATCATGAGTTCACAACAATAGATAACTGAATAGGAATTACAGATGTCAAGTGTGCAGGGAGCATTATGATTTAAAAGGAAACTGTGTATACATTTTTCTGGATAGTTGAACACCGCACTCATCAGACTATGTAATGCACATTGCAGAGAGCGAGCAGTAATGGTAATAATGACCATGTGCAAGTAAGATGGTAATTTAGAAAAGGAGCTTCGCTCTTCAAGTCAAACGAGCAGCTAAAAATGCTTCCTATTCACATTTTAAGCAGGAGCATCATCACGGCTTACTTTTGCCATTCGCATTCGTATTAACGAAAACTGTACAAAAACTGAGTAACGAAACGAACATAAACATAACTAACACGCATCAAAAAAGGAAGTCAAGAAGAGCAAAAAATGTATCTCAAGGGAGAAAAGTACAAAATATGTGAATAGTAATTACTCTATATTTACGAATTTTCCACCTTGTCACTTGCTTACTTTACAATGTATTATTCATCCCACATTGCATATCTAACTACAGCTCTACACACATGTATACACCGTTTTTTAAAGAAAAATGTTTGATACAGAGGGCCATTTACCCGTCTTCTTGTTATCTTGTAAAAAGAAGTACACAAAAGGGAAACGGATTTGCCTTTTTTGTTATGATAATTAGTGCCAGTTCTAAATTATTCGCTAAAGTAGGCTATAATGAGGACATGAGAAAGACATCAAAATACAGAAAGAAAAAGCATTGGTTGTGTTTTGTGTTACCACTACTGCTAGCAATAATAGGAGCAATACATACAAAGTGGCAATAACAGTAATCATTGCTTACTACACAGTACACAGTCGGGAAAAAGAAGAAGAGAAATAAATAGAGGGACAGCGAGAGAGAGAGAGAGAGAGAGAGGTGTCGGGCAATATTAATAACAAAATAAGCGGTAATAGCACGTATTTTGCAATTTTTTGTCTGAATTGTTTTTTTTTTCAATAATAGAAATGACAGGAAGCGACTAGTGTACATAATACTTCGCATTGGCTGATTTTGTACAAAGGAAATTATATTAATGACATGTAGAATAATATGCACTAGTTACTATTCAGCAGAAGTCAACCCTACGACATGCGTTTATGCTTAAGTGTGTGTATGTGTTTTGGTTTGTATTCCAATGTCCTTGCAATCATCTCCTCGTAAAGCAAGACAAGTGCTTTTTATTGTTAGAAAACTGTAATATTTATTAGGTATCATTTCTACACACATATCAAGCAATTGAAAATAAGCAGTCTCTAAACGCGCCGCTAATTCCAAGTACGGCATACTTTTGAACTACATTATTTAATGGCTCTGTAAATTAAAAAGCTGTGTGAGAGAATACGACGGATGGACATGGCATGAAATTATTGGAAGAGATGTGATGGATTAAGTCGTTACGTCATTAACAACAATAAGCACATCATCATCTTTCCCTGAGGACGGACTAACCGTTCAGTTTGAGAGAGTTGGTATTCTAGTCTCACTTGCAGTGTTAGAGTGCGAACCAATTTAAGTCTGTTGAACAATAAACGCGTCTGCCGCATCATTGCGTTTGGTCAGATGACTCGACCAGTTGGGATTGCTTTCATTGTGGGATGCACGTAATGTACTTACTATGTATGTGGAAGGTTAATTTCAAACACGTCTTAATATTAATAACTACCTACTAACTAACATATTATGAGATGCGTAAAAGTAGCAAGTCAATAGTACCAACAAAGCTCATTAGATATGCACACACATCACAAAATGGTCAAACCTGTAGCGGCATTTCTTTATGAATTACATGCATAATGTCGTAGAGCATTACATTTCTCTTCCATTTTTATTAGCGTCGCAACTAAAAAGAGCAGCAGAGTGCTTTGTGTACAAAGGCGGTACTACTACGGTATTGTTGTTTTTTCACTCTCCGGTATTTTTGTTTACGGAAAAATAATGAGACGCGGCATATTTCTGACATGCTTGTGTGTATTCAGTTTATATGGATTTTTTAGCATTAGAGACATAATGATGTAGGGAATAAGTAAAATGCCAGGACATTTTATTGCTTTTTGTTATTACAATTGCGAGAATATTGGTTGTAAAATGTGTACATTAATGTGAAGATGATGAGGACTAGATGTGTATTATTACTCTGTAATGAAAAATACACAAAATGAATGCAAATTATGATCATGTTAGAATTAATTTTATAGTACGGGTAGAACAAACTCTTGTACGGCATTCCTGTGGGACGCTGGGAATATGAAAATGAGGTAGAGATAATTGTGAGTCTTAGGCAATCCGTTTACACATTCATCCGGTCGTAAGGAGCAAGTAATGGATTTTAAAGTGTATTAAATCCCGACACACAGGTGCAGTAAAAATGATGAACTTGCAACTCCTTTCCATTTGTAGTTTTACAAGTCTCTACGTCTGCGTCCCAGCAGAGAGTTGTTCACTTTCACGACAAGCTTTTGAATTGACATGACAGTGACAAGCTTGCCAGGTCAAGTAACCACTAGACCACGACCGGACGGAACACATACCGACTGAGGAATTAATGTAAAAAAAGTTGCACGCTGATAAGTGGAATATACCTAAAAACATACCCACCATTCAATACATATATAGCTACATGGCTATATGCCTTCTTATATTTCCATTAGTTAGGTACACACCATTTTTCATCTTTCATGGATTTATTATTGTGTATGCAAAACAAGATGTTCTCCGTAGGCTACTGGTTTTAATGGGTAATAAAACTCAGGTGACTGTGAGATGCTGCTGATAATGGCCTGCCGCACCACTTGGTCAAGTAATCATGCAAAATGTATGACCAGATAAAGCACTATTTCTGCTGATTACATGAAAAGTTGTTGCTTTTGTCTGTCTCATCAAAAAGCAATATCCGCAAATATCTGTATCAGTGAGCAGCAGGACTCTTCTAAACAAACTTTGTAATCTCCAGTTGTATCTTGGCTAAATTCGTCTACTAATTTTAAATAGACGACAAGAGATTTTTCAAGGTTGGGAATGGCCAGAGATCAAACCAGAAGTATAGACTGCATATATATGCGACATGAACCAGAGTCATTAAATACCATTAACAATTGAAGTGATTATTTTTTTGCATACATATATAGATAATACATCATGTTTGTCAGGTAAAAGAGCAGCGAACTGCACCAGGAACAGAAAACGTTCCGACAAAAAACCACTCACCATATTGCGTTTCTTGTTGCTTTGCAATGCAACAAGGTCTAAAATCTCTAAACACATAAATGTATGCGGGGAAGCGTCAGATTTTTCAAGGTTGGGGATGGCCAGAGATCAAACCAGAAGTATAGACTGCATATATATGCGACATGAACCAGAGTCATTAAATACCATTAACAATGAAGTGATTATTTTTTTGCATATATAGGTAATACATCATGTTTGTCAGGTAAAAGAGCAGCGAACTGCACCAGGAACAGAAAAACGTTCCGACAAAAAACCACTCACCATATTGCGTTTCTTGTTGCTTTGCAATGCAACAAGGTCTAAAATCTCTAAACACATAAATGTATGCGGGGAAGCGTCAAAGCGCTGCTGTTGAAGTTGATGAGTTCGGTTACTCTCTCGTAAAAAGCTTGAGAATATCTTGTAATGTTGATGATGATTATGATGATGACGGCGCTGAGACGCATTTGCTTTTTCTCATGTAAAATTGTTATTCGTCAAGTCGTCAAAAAGAAAGCAAAAAATCTATTTTTTGAGAACTAATTATTATGCAACATGCAAATGTATTAAGACACTTGAGGTCAGCACGCGAGGGCTTTGATTGTGGGAAAACTTATTATTCCACTTTAGTGAGTTCTTTCATACTGTACCATCGTAAATCTTTTTGTGTTTTAGATTTCTGTTTTTTTTGCTGGGCAGTAAGTACAGAAAGACGGTTCTCGCTCCGTGGTACAGCAATTTACTACGATATCACTACAAGACGATGATGACGATGGTGTTTACAACTTACGCGTTTTTACGTCTCTCCGCTCATTTTCCTCCTCCTCTCTACTCTGTCGTGTCTGTCTGTTTGGTTTTACGCGACTCAACCAAGAAATGAGTGAACGAAGTGGGAAAAATATAAACAAAAAAGGGTTAAACAACAAGTGATAGGACGAGAGGGCAAAGTGAATAAAAAACTGACGAACAACGGCAGAAACAAATTGCTCAAAAAGATTTTCGAGTCTTTATATATTATTAGTAGAAGCGGCAGTAACACATGCATGTATGTACATACTACAATTACTCTTGTAAACATATATTCACTATTCACGTGTTCCTGTGCAGACGAGGGTTTTATTAAAATTGTAATATGCTTATCATTTCTTTTCTACTACTCCTGTCCTGAGTATAGGCAATTTAAATAATGTACACATACATACGTGGTACATTTGATGCTTGGTAAAATAACTTCTTGTGAGACAAAATGGTGGAACCAAAATACAAATCATTTCGACTTAAAGTAGACTTGCACGCAAGATAAAAATGCTTGTAATAATGATGCAGCATCCTAATTACTTTTCCCGATTCGATTTGCACCTTTACTGTAAAGTATGCATGATTTAAGAAATGACCATGTATACGATCAGTTAATAGCATGATAAAGTTTGTAATAATGTATGAACCTGCCAAAATGGGTTTTTATTTGATTGTTTATTTAGGATTCATATGTGTATTGCTTCATCAAAGTATTATCCATTAGTGACACTATGTACACCCATGAATGAGGAATATGTTTATGAAACTTTAGTTGTGGACGTACGTACAGTCATACATGTAATTTGCCGTCTTTCTTAGATTAAAAGTATATACGATTATATCACGCATTATTTTTTTAAACATGAGATTTTCTTTTGGTAGTGGCAGTGGCCCAAAGATTAAACTTTACAATTGTAGTAGTAATTAATTTATTGATACACAAGTACAGATAATATACATAGAATTTTTATGCATTTTTAATGAACAGGAGAGATTTTATACCAATTCATAATTGCAAGTTTCAGTAATATTTGTGATTTTAGAATAACGTATTTAGCATCCATTTGGATGAATAATGACTACTTTGGTCCTGTTTTTCCAATTACGCTTTTTTGGCATCTTTTGTTAAATTGTGCTGTTTTTATATTGATAACCAATCTTATAGCAAATGCATTGCAGTTCATATACAGGTAATCACTCAAAAGTCAAAGGTCAAATAAGAGTACATTATAATCAAATAATTTTACAGAAATGGGCATTAGCCCGTAGTTCCCATTAATAATCCACAGGATAGAACTGCGCATAATGATTAATTTTTAATGACTTTATATGCACCAGCTTTTGGTTAAAAAGAAATAAATTATCCCTCAAAGTGTCTTGAGGATGGTGGCTTTACGCACGTAGTAATTTCTGCAATAATTGTGTATATTACTCATGCAACCACAACAATGCACTGCTTTAGGGACAACGTTGCGGTAATAAGAAAGCTTCTGTCAACCATAATAAAAATATAAGTAGGTTGCAAATTTCCCGAATAAATACGGTTATATTATTTAATAATTGTTCGTTATTTATACGTTTGTGGAAAAAAATCAGAAATTATGATTAAATTACGTTATCATGATGATAGTTACACTCTATAATTTACGACTTCCGGCGTGGCACAATAACATCATCAAAGCTATAAAGGTCTGTGCTAATTTGTTATTTAAAATTCCTGACATAAGACAACTTGTGACTAGTTGTGTTTCTATCACTGTAAAATCCCGACGTTTATCGTTTCCCCACCGGATTTTTTTTACATTTACATACGTAGACGTGAAAGGGAACAACAACTTGCAAAATAGAATGGTAATGTTGATGATGCCCACCACCTCTTTCTTGGTGCAGACTCTCCTGTTCGGAAATAAATCGTAAAAAACTCATTTTTCACACAAGCATTGAAAAGAATGAAGCTCATTATCATTATCTAAGCATGCAAAATTATAAATTGTTTTTGCTACCAGAAAGATGTATATATACCTAATCCTATTTTCATATCAGGTATCATATATATCATTAGACGTCATTATTTTTATTTCTTCGTTTTCCTTTAATAATCATCTCTCTGTTGGTCTTTAAAAATGCATCATGATTACTTATTATTGATAATATATTTCGACTTCTTTCTCCGACCTTACTCGTTTCTGTTTCTGTTACACAAGTGTGCACAAGCAAATATGTGCAGAGTAGACTGTTATTCAGTGCATGTCGATTAAACAATCGTTCATTTCGTTAAACGCGATACTTTTTCTTGAACTGCAACTTAATTTACCAACTTCATTTATCGCTGTCAACATCAACTAATGTAACAAGGTTTAAAAACTAATATACCCGGATAAGCAGTGTCAGTTGTGGAAAAATTCTATTACATGGGTAGTAATCTTTTGGTAGTATTTTATCTCTAAATTTCACAAAGTTCAACGCTTCTGCTGACGCCTTTCAATTGTGGATACCTACGCCAGGCCATGGGATTAGGATTTTTCTAATAATAAATGTGTACGAGTTGGAAACATGAGAATGTGAGATGCTAATGATGGCATCAGTAACATATTAGCAGTAGTTTCTTTGAAAACATGATGTTTTGCGATACAAAATTTGTATCTGAGAATGATCTCTACTATTCAACTGCTACTGCTGCTTGGATCAACACCATGCTTGTAGTTTACACAGTCTCCGCTCCTTCAACGGATTTTCCTACAAGTGTAAATATTATATGAGCAGTAACGTTGTTGTAAAAAGTGATAAGCAATTACATTTAATTTACAACTTGTTCCCGTCTTTTACACGGGGTTCACACGTATTTTAAACTGTAGTTAAACTAAGCAGTGCTATTACAATCATGAGAACTATCGTCTGGGATTTTTGTCAGTGAATACGTGTGTATGTTTATCATAACAAGTAATGCACACACATAAAAAAAGTGAAAAATACAAATAAATACACATGTTAAGTATGTTCAATCTTTTATACAATTAGTATTGCGCCCCCACACACACTTCTTGTTTTTTGATAAAAAGGTTTTTTTTTATATTTATTTTCACTTGTCTAGTAGATCATCTTTTGAAACGCCTTAATGTACATATATCTATAGGCATATAAGTAGACGGATACACTACATTGGTTTTATTTCTATTTAGTTAATACTTCCCGAGATCTTTATCGTCGACGACCAGAAATCCGTTGTAAGTTTGAGAGAAATAGCAAAAGTCTTTATCTTAAAACAAGCCATAATACATTTTTATAATGCTTAAAACAAGTTCCATTGCATTAAATATAATAGTGCTACATTATTGCATGGAAGTGCTTGTGAAAAACAGCCACAAAATAAAAAAGAAACCACCGTTGATTACACGTATCGTCTCTACGCTCATTTCTGAAAAGTCACACGTAATAAACTTTCAAGCACACACGGGTTTTGTATTGTGTGGAGTTTCTACAAGATAGTCACAGTAGACACCAGTGAGGAAGAACACGAGCTCCTACGGTCATCGGCACATTATTAATGCCTAGGTTTACCCATTGTACTAGCGATGCCTCTATGTTTGCCCATTGTATTCTTAAGACACATGTCTATACTCAGGGTTATGCTACGTAGTGGCTTGTGAACTATCGCTCATTTACTCAAAATGAGTTATCACCAGTGCTACCGTTGCTGCAAAACTTTCATGGAACGTGCGAAGTACAATAGGAAAGCATGTACGAACACACATAAAGTTTTGCTCACGGCTTATGGCTTATGTAACACGATGTATCAAACCATAAGATGTATATCTACATCCTCATCAACCTGATTACAGTTCCCTTTGGATGGATGGATGGATGGATGGTTGGATAGACGGACGGACGGATAATTTAATCAACCTGGCTGCTGTGCTAGGAGTATTTACTCAATTTATAAAATAATTTATTTTAGACTTAATTTATTGTATAAAATTACACATTTTGACAGTTTAATAGAAGTAGAAATATAATGTGTATAGCTATACGTACAAGCCATAATTTAGAGCAGAACTTGGAGCTCGAGTGTTGTGTCGTTACTTTTGTTTGTAGCAAAAAAAAGTTCAGAGTTCACGGAAACGACAAGTTAACAACATCACAGGAAAAAACAGACGTGATGAAATTTCACATTACAGTACAACTCTTTTTAAAAACAGGGACATCACACGCATGAAAAATGAAGTTGTATCTCAACCTGTGTACCATCAACTCGACACTCTATAGAGTCGCAGCAGATAGCACAATTATACTTGGAGCATCCTGCCAAATAATAGGGTGTAAAGCTGTAAAACACACTTTGTCGATGTGTCGCTGACGTATAAACTTTCCATTTCGTGTTCATAGACTACGAGAAAAAAAATAAAAGGGCTTCTGCCTTTTCTTTGCTTTCTTTAACTTTCATTCTCTATACAAGTTGGGCTACTGCAGAGTTCCTCCAATGCTCACGTTCCCGTATGTCATGCGCCATTCCAACATTATACATGCACAATGCACACAGACATCTTTTGCATGAATATCTCATGCATGAATGATGTGATCGACTAAAAAGAAGAAGAAGAAGCGGCAGTCGTACTCTTGGTAGGTATACAAGTTACAAGAGGCTACACAGCTCATCTTGTATACCCGTAATTTTTACTGCCGCACACATTTGTACGTACGCGAGCGCAACATTGGCAACCGTGTGATATAGCCTCTCTGCTCTCTATTCCTTGGCATTCTTCTTTTACTTTCCTCCTTTGCTTATTTAAAAATCCATATCTTTATGTGCTCTTCTTCCTTCACTGCCACTCCACTTGTTCGTATGCAAACGTGACGGCGACGACGAAAACGACGAAAAGACCTGCTTCTGCAGCAGTGACGACGATGATGATAAAGAACTACGTTTTTGTTGAAGACGAATCAGAGAATTTTTTTAGCTGGCAAGTACAACCCATTCCGCCCCATATCTCACTGGTGCCGTAACACTGTCGTCGTAAAAGGGAAGGAAGCGAGAATGCAAAGTAGGCAGGCGAAAAGCATTTGTGTATGAATAAAAAATATATAACTTACGTATGCATGCATGAATACGAGATAGACAAGTGTGGGCACAGCTAGAGAACCAGAGCGAGAAAGACATAAACGAAAAATAAAAAAGAAGGAAACTACACACACACACACCATTCTATCGTGTACCGTCGTCGTCGTGATGTTGCGGTGCGGTGTTGGTGGTGGCGGCGTATTGGCATATTATATCACTTGTTTTCGTTATGTGTGTACGATGAGTTTTGTAGTCGCTGGTTTGGTACTGCAGGATGTAATCGTGTTGTTGCTGACTTAGTCAAATCGTGGTATGTTGTACAAATGGTCGTACTTCTTCGTTTTTATTAGCATATAGTGGATATGCAAATTGCGCATGCAAAGAAGAAAGTTTGAGTTTATGTTCTCCGTATTTTCTTTCCCCCTTTCATTCGTGCACGAGCTTTGGGAGGGAGGGTGTATCGCATGCATTGAGTGAATTGTGAATGCATAATGATGTAAATGTTAGCTAGTCTATCGGCAAGCTTTCTTTTATCCAATCGAGAGGGCCTTATTGTTCCTTGTACACTATTGTTTTTTACTCAAGCAGTCAATAGTTTTACAGGTATATACAGGCATGCATATTATTATTTATATGAGAAAGAAACAGCCAAAATCTATCAGAATCAAAGGGGAGGAGACTTATTTTGGAGGTAATGTAAGCTGTGTATATGCCTACGATGCTGAATACTGCGCGTTATACCTATAATAAAATTGGACGGAGATCTTCGTTAAAGATGAGGATGAACTAACGTATAAAATGCGACATATATGAAAGTACGTTATTGGTGAAAGCAAATGATACCGACACCGAGGGATACAGTAATATTGCATTTACTTAGAAAATCTTGTTGTCATTTAGCATAATGTACATTCAAATAAAATGCACTTATATATAATTTAATAGGAGGTACGCTTGTATAAAATATCTAATAATATTAGATTTATTGTGTGAATTTTGTGCTTTGTTGATAAAAGATAAACAAGGAAAATGTTCACATCCCATGCAATGTTTAATAAAACTGAAATGTATTTATAAAGTAGACAATATAATGTGTATGTTTTTTGGCATCTGTCCCTTATTAAATGAATGGCTGTAAATCGACTTTTATGCCGATTTGTCACGCGAATAAGATTTTTTTCCTGTTTTTGACCAACCTTTTCTTATTTAAGCAAAATTAGTTTTTATTATACCACCAAAGTTGTTTGAACTCTTCCTTGAACGATTCAAGTGGATTAAATGTGTGATGTCCCGTGTGCACATATATTTATGTTGATTATGGAATACTTTATTTCATACAGAAATATTGTTTGCAATAAGATACACTGTAGCGTGTGACGACGAGTGACCAGCTTTGTTTGTTGACTCTGCTCTTATGAATGCAGATGGTATTATAGTTGAAACTAACTTACACACGACAAAATACTGTTTCAGTTTATGACAGTCAATACATACCTACATTTGTGTCAATGATTTACACTCTTCATTTTAAACCGCATACAGAATTGATGTTGAAATGAAAATCTACACCATACATCACACGTAAAACGCTGTGCATTTGTATACACTCGAGTCTTCTGGTATGGATTGTAGATTTTGTATAATTTTAAGCATGCACATATAAGAGGATATCTGAATTAATACCATCTGGGTTCCCATTATCACGAAGAAAAATCCAATTACGTCGAAAAAACTTCGAAAGCTAATATTTTATCTGCAGAATTTATAATGGACATGACACCTACTGTCATGAGATGTTAGAACTGAGAACACTTACAGAAAATGATAATAAGAACAGGAGAGACATGCACCAGGTAGGCGTACACATATTTGGATTATATTTCAAGAAATTATTTTCATTTTGTGTAACCGTATCTACTTTTATTGTCTTGTATAGGTGAATATATTGTTGTTGTTTTTTCATTTACAATTGTTATATAGATGTACAACGACACATTCAGGATATACTTTATGGTGATATGAGAATATAGCGCGTTCTTATTTTATGCATCTGTCAAGACTCTTGACTCAGGAAAATTGATAATGATGCTGCTTGTTCCATCTTTGTACTTTACCTCTTTGCGTGGTATGAAAATCAGTTAAGTACACAAATTCATCAGGATGTGTGTTGTAATTGAAAATTTTAAATTACAAACGAGATGCATGGAATATTAAATTTTTCTTGTTGTCGTTATGTTGAAGTATCATTGAATGTGCATGGGTTAAGAAACCAACCAAATGTGCTAACACAAAAAGGTCACATGTGGATAACTTTTCACTGTGAAAATAACAAGTAACAAGAGCAAAAGTAGAATATACATACAAACATTGACAAAAAATAAATATATGCATCCTTTACGAATATCATCTTATCATCACTATTTTACTCTGGGATTCAACCAAGAACAACAAAAAGTGCCGTTTTTATAATACAAACTTTTACAAAGATGTACAAATCCTGGGAATATCACCTCACAAAGCTGCAATTGTGTGAAGAATTTAATATTCAAACTTCAGGTTAGTGTAATATTTTATTATTATTAGCTTGCGTATGCTTCTTTCAGAATAAACTTTTTATTAAACTAATCCAAGTTCANTTTATTAAACTAATCCAAGTTCAAATGAGTCGTCAAAACACACCACCTTATCAAATCTCATAACGTCATCATTATCATAATAAGAACGCAAAACGTATTTTTCTTACTTAAATTTTTTTTTGTAAGTTATCAGCTACAACTGCAATGCATGGAGTTTCTTGGTCGCTTAATGAATAATAATAAGTAGCTATCCTGTATGCAAAACATGAAACGAGACAGAACGGAAGTGTAAAACCTACCCATACCATCACTCTACCTATCTATTCTTTCCTTCTTCAGTAACAACCCACATCATTTAATAATGACAGTCTCAATTATTTTTTCAAAAGTGTAGAATGATAGATGGAAGTGTGTGCAGACAAAAAATGCAACATATTATGCTTAATTATACATTTCATCTTGGTTTACGTATTTGCATATACTTCAACTAGAAGTTTCTCTGTTGTATTTAAAAAAACGTAGAATGATAAATGCATTCACTTAACGTGCTTTGCCAGCTGCCATTTTATCATGGAACACTGGCCACCGGGAAGTAGCAGTATCTTGACTTTGTTAGCAAAAGTAGAATGCTCCATATCATAAGTATATGTACACATACATAGATTGAATGTACATTCTACCTGTTTGCCGGTATCCAACCATCATCAGCGACAAGATTGAAGAGAGCGAGAGAGAGAGAGAGAGAGAGTCCATCTGCTTTGTGGCTTTTTTATAGTAACATTGCACCAGCAAAAATGAGAAAATCAAAAATCTGAATCATTTTTTTGTACCTGTTATTTGCACTGGCTTTTGGCCATCTCATCATCATAATACATGTAACATTTCGTACTCTAAAATGAAAAGTAAAATTGGGGATGTTTCCCTCTCTCAACACATATACATCTCCTATCGTTGACTTACTATCTGCCATTTGCCTTTGACTTTTTCAATTTAGAGACGTTTGCGCTGACTACTTATTCTCGTGTAATGCTGCATTCCTCCGTGAATAAATAATCTGTAAGGTAGACACTAGACAGACACGCAAAACACATAATACTATTATCAACATCATCAAGTTATAAACGCCGTGGTGCACCGTTGTATATGCATATCGTTTCACGTAACTTTTGTTGGAAGGTGAACATAAATTCAAAATCTCATTATCATTTGGACACCACACCACCAAGTCAAACCACATGTAAAGACTACAAGGAGAACAATGTGTAACATTAAAAAAATGGATGTATCGTGTATTGAGCAACAACAGCAGCAGCAGCAGCACCATCACCACCACAGTAGTAGTTACAGCTATCATCGAAACATCTTATTTATGAGCTCCTATCTAAAACAGTGTATGTGGTACGTACATTACATGTGGCTCATGCTTTTGTTTATCTACTCAGCTTACGCTTCTGCTCATGAACAACATAAAACATCTTTCTCTTTTTTTACTCTTACTCTTCTTTCCTATACCCATGACATGCCTATGGGTTTTTTGCAGTGCAGCTGTATAAATATATATGTATCTATGTATATATGTTGATACATACGAAAGGCAGATTTTATAGTACACCTTTCTCTATTATTCAAGATCTCGATAAAGATTTAAGATAAGACTACTGTGATGCCTGCTCCCCGTGCAATAACAATAATAATAACAACAATAACAACCGGTGGTGGTGTAAGCCAACCTAATTTACCAAACATGCATATTATACAACTGCTTATACACATACGAACATATAATGTATCGCGGTTATTACGACTTACGGCGACTCTCTCTCTCTCCCCTTGATGATGGCTGATGTTGATTATTATTAGCAAAAAGACTTGTACTCAAGTACGTTATATCGGGTTGCCTTTGGGGCCACCATAGGCTCACAGAAAGACAGCTTAGGTATTATATGCCGGGCCGGGGGGATGTATATTATTAAGAATAAATTGTGCCTATTTGTGTATTAATTATGCAACTTAAGAATCTCTAATAATACATGAAATGGTTAAAGCTCGACGGAAGAAGGAAAAATAATGATGCCTCCTCCCTCCCAGTAGCAACACCACCAGCACGAAGACAATTTAATCGTGGCTGTGAGTCTTTCTTGATGATGATCCTGTCTTCTTGTTCCCACTTTAACCTCAACCCCATTTAAAGCCATTTTTAACAGGTTACAGGTTTTTAGAAACAGTTTTTCCATATTTTATTTATTTACTATGTAGAGTATTTTTACATTTTAAAAAGTGAGCAAATCAGATGCATAATAAATTTGTGATAAAGGAAAAGCACACACGGCGAATTTAATATGCTACTTTGCAAACAAACCGGATTTTTTTCTTCTATTTATTGGGATACGATACGCGTATATTCCTACCGGCATGTATCAGAAAGCAAGTATTTCGCTGCTTGATGTGCAACGTAAACGTGTTTTGTAGAGTACATGATTTTTTAAAGGTTGTTGTTGGTTGGTAGGTGTTCGGAAGGAAACAGTAAAAAAACTATTTAAAAAAAGATCTGTGGAGGAGCTACAACAGCGGGGCAGCAGTAATTATCATTATTTGCATTGTATTATGATTTGCTACGTGTATATTTGTATATACAAGTATATTGAAAGATATCATCGTTTACAATCGCTAGATTATTATGTATTTAAAAATATGCACAGAGGTACCATTTTCATCCACCTTAACTTTCCTTTCTATCCCTTCATTCAACATCGCAAGAACTTTTTTTTGCAAATAAAAAAAATTAAATGAATGTAGTGTTGCTGCATACATAAAAATTAATCCCGGAACGATTTTAATGATAAAAAAATAAAAAATGCAACTCATTTATGTACATTACACATTATGTATTCATTTGTGCTCGTGAGCATGTACGTTACACGAGCATTTTATATAGCCACACAGTGCGAGAAAACGAACTAAAAACAGCCTGTTCATCTGGTATTCAACACGGTCACCACTACCGACAGACGTCGTAAAAATATAAGCTGACTACCTAAGAAAAAAAATGGAAAAGTGTACAATCCAAGAATAATGAAATTTTCAAATGAAGAAAGTACATCACCAAATGTTAAAACTGGTAATCCAATGAAATGATGAAATAATGATCATCGTCATCATTAGAATCACTGAACCTTGGTCCATCCATGCGTGTATTAGTGTGTATTTTTTTTTTCCTTTCTAAATCTAAATCGAAATTGCTCATACACTTTATATAGTTTATATTCATAAAATGCATCTTCCCGAATGGGCCCAACGACGATAATTCCATACAGGTAACAACACTTCGGCTTCACAATGTTTCACATCATCCCCCATCATCATTATTACTCTAGATGAGCTTTCAAGCTCCTTTTTACGTGAGAGGTGTTACACGAATAATATAATCATGCCAATAAAAATGTATGAAAGTATATGCCATTTAGCTAGACCAATAAAGACTGGTTGGATGGGGCAGATGAAAGAAATGTGTATCACAATCACAGTTGCGAGAGAAAATGATAGAAGGACAAGCGGACTCGGAGTTTATGTGTGTACCTAAGAATGTTGTCGGCAGTCTTTATTTCGTGTAGTGTGCGCAAGAATGTATGTTTCTCTACGATTTGTATTGTAATGTGGTTACCCATGTAGTCTTCGACGAATGCTTCACGGTATAAGCTGAAAAATATTTGCTGTCCACTTGCGTTGGTGTTAAAGATAATTCACGGAGATACATTCACATCGTTTGCGTATCAAAACCTAAGCATGGAAGAAAATATTACGATATAACTAGATAGATAGGTACATATAATATAAATATATACCTAAATATGAATGCATTTGAATAATGTTTCCATTTTTCCGTATTGTACAATAGAAGATGTAGTCATCAAACAACGGAGTATTATGAATGCGGGAACAGAGATACTGTTCTAGGCTTACTCTGGGTACGTTTCATATTGCATTGGCTGATTTATTTCTAAGAAGAAAAGTTAACTACACTTTACATTTCCTTTACACCTTGGATCATCATAAAAACTTGTCTGACTTGTCATTACCAGTCCTCTCTAATGTGACTAATTACATGCAGCTTTAAAGCTCTTTTGTACACACTATAATAATAATAATAATGATAATCTTCTCCCGTGAGTACAATAAGAGGAGGATGATGATCATTACGACGGTACCTTTGGTGCATTACTTTGCATTATATTGAACTCATATGCATTCGTTTCACAAAAATTAGTTATAAACGACTTCACACTGCTGGCCGTCAAAATAAAAAGCAGCCAATTTTCCGTTTGTTGGACGACGAGGGTGTCTGACCAACAAAACAAACGCATTACCGACGCGGTCGAAGTGAGCGCTTGTTGAAAAAAGTTGAAGCGTAGTACGTACCGAGGGAAATGACAAGAGGTTAATGATCATAAATATGCATGGGATTTACTGTTCATGTGTGTATTTTCATTTTCCTACGCCATGTACAAGATAATATTATGTGTTCATTTTTACGGTTTGCTACGTTTTTAAGCAAAAATGGAAATTGCTTGGTAGAAGTAAGAAGTTTTGCTGTTTTTTGCAGTAGTTTGTAATAAGAAGAGGAACTGATTTTTCTGTCTCTTTAATTTTCTTGATTTTTATTCAGCTGCGGCACCATTTCTTGAAACGATGTAACTAAAAAATCGTTGGAATACTCATGGTAAAATGTGGAAAAAAATAACCATTCGTAGTCTTGCAATGACCAACTGAAAAAGCAAGAGGGTAAAAAAGAAGAGAGGTACATCGTAAAAGAAACTAAAAGGATGGCTTAATGCATATTCCATAATAAAAATTAGGCTATTATATCCGGGGAATACGGAGGTAGTAAGAATGGCATAAAATATGCATGCATATATGTATAAGCTCATCACAGCTAGACACTCGTTAGGTATATAAGTTAACTACATGGTGCCAAATGCCAAGTAAAACTGGTGCAGTCTCACTTGAGTGATTCGGAAGGGCAAGTGAATCGAGTCCATTATCTTGATTATGGCATTATTATCTCATCGGCCGGACGGACAAAATGAAGGAACGAGCCAGGGAGACACACACACAGAGAGAGAGAGAGAGAGAAGTAAGAAAAAAGAAGAGCAAGCAAAATGCATGCATAAACTACCATGTCGGATGACTTAAGTGAGCATTACGCTCACATAATATAAGGCATTAGACAAGAAGAGCTTATCTGAAAATTTTTGCTTACTTATGTTTCATTCCATCATCAATCTTTACATACAAGATAGAAGTTCATTATGCCTTTTTTGCTTTTTATTCTGCTCTTAATGCATAATGCACAAAGTTGGAACAATCATATACCAAATGTACAATTGCATTAAGTGTGGTCAACCAAGTAGATGCTATATGTAATGGGCAAGTGTGATGGCAAAAAATTATCATATTTTACTTCATATGTTGCGTCTATTCCTTTACCTGTCTCATATTTGGATGAGAAGAGAAGTGCCAAACTTTCATTGTGGGTAGATGTTTAGCTATTGAATATCTATATATGGACATGAAAAATAAGTAACATTTTTAAGGTCACTGTTGTTTCTTTAAAGCGGACCAGAACACAACATAACCTAATTTCCTAGTTGGTTT